>JAULBM010300524.1:0-14846 GCA_032357055.1 Geukensia granosissima
ATATAACATGACATACTTTGTACCTGAACTTTTGATATATTTTGACTTAAGTCGTGGCAAATTTCGCTTGGTGTACTTTAGTATGATACGCAAGGTTTGATTTTTCTACTTATATTTACTGAGAGAATAAAAACCTCAAAAAAGATAAAAGTACAATTATTACTTTTAGTATTTAAATCATGATTTACGAAACAGTAAAGTTTCTGGTATCCATGGGATCAATATTAATTTGCAGATGTATATAAACATGGACAGGAATCGTGCGTTTCTTTGTATAAAAAGACAATTTATATAATAAATTTTGGGAGTAATTTATATAATAAATTTTGGGAGTAAAGACTTCTCACGGAGAACAAACACAGAAATATACATTTTTATAATCTGCAACATGAGAAAAGGCCAAGTGTAGAATACCCACGAAAGAGATCAAATGTGCATAGTCCAAAGAAACAAGACCAATTTGAAAAACGAAAACAAAAAAGATCATCGGCTTGGACTCCATGAACTCCTTTACAAAACAAGAGTGGGATCAGGTGCTGTGGAAGGTTAAGCATCCCCCTTCCCGCGTGCGACACCCGACAGCATCAGTAAAAACAAGAGGAAGAAATAGTACATATATCTTTTAATATAATTGGTAATTGATTGCATGGGTTGACATTGAAGTTATTTTCCAACTAAGAAGATACTTTTATTTACAAAGAATGTCTCTAGAGATTCAACATTACGTCTCTTATCCCCTCCTATTACCGTCTTGTTCGATCAAAGACAGTGAATTCAGGAGTTTCAAGTCTAGAACGCCTTCGATACAGGTTCGTCCAACAAAATTATGTTCGGTCTAAGGTTATTACAATCATACAACTGATAGACCTTTGTAGATATTGTTTTTTTGTTTTTAATCAACAAAATCATGTGGTCGCTTTTAATTTGGTTTATCGGCGTTCATTACGTCATGAACTATGTGGTACGTGAATGTAACTAGAAATTCATAAAGTAACAGTGATCTCCCAATTTTTTGGTCCCTAGCATGTCTGATGAAGGTAAATTACACGCTAGGGGCCAAAATAGGAAGATCAAGCAAATTTGCGAACCAAATGAAATATACATAACTGACACCACGAACTCTGATAAGCCAAACATAAAGATAACCGATAAAGATGATTTTTCAAATTACTTAACAATAACTGTATCCTCCAACATACATTCCAGTACCCGATAATAAATTTTAAGAGAATACAATGTATTACATATTCTTTCTTTAAATATTCTACCTGTAGGTTGGTTTAAATTTAGTGACCTTATTTGAAACCAACAATTACTTGATAAGTAAAGTATTTTGGAATTTCCATAAAATATAAATAGTCAACAGTTATATCCACTACGTCATACGTAACAATTGCCATGATCCAATTGAATGTGCTTAAAAACTTTTTGTTAAGTTCTTGGAAATAAATGTCTTCCTGGTAAAAGCGAGTGAGAATTAATTTCTGAAAGGGCAATGGAATTTGTGAGGACTTATCCTGGAAATGTGGTCTTTTATGACCGATGTCACTTAAATAAAGCAGACTACATGTATGTTTCAACGCTATTCAGGGTTTTAATCTTTGACTTGTTGGTTTTATATGCTAAAGTTCCTTTTTGTGTTTTTGATTTGTGTCTATTTTCTCGTTAAGTTCGGCCTGAAGCTATTACGTTTCCAGTGGACATTTTTTCCACTTACCTATAAAAGCTTATAATTGCTATTAAGATATTTTACGTTTGAACAAAATAAGTAGAAAAGCTTAATGGGTTTGGGATATAAGCTTTTGAAAATTTGGCGGGAAAATGATTTCTCTAGAAATTGCATAGGTTTTGACTTATAGTAGGTTCTGTTGTTTAAAACCAAAGAAGAAATAACAAGAATTTCATAAATTCTTCTCAGAGGGCATTTTGAATGAAATTATGAAAAAACTCATGTTGCGAAATGGTTAAAACTAGAGGAGTTCAAGCATCTGACCAAAATGGCTGAACACGAGCAGCGAACATCCTTAAATGTGGAAGCAAAGGAAAAATGAAGGGCAGACAAAAGGGATCAAGTCGACCGACACGGCAATCTCATGGACATGAAAAAGACGGAACATGACATGTGTACATATAAAACTAAAAACAACCATTAAACTATGAACAATAACCCCACAAAAAACGTGGGGTGAATTCAGTTGGTCCGGAAGGGTAAGAGGTTCTTGTCCCTTTAAAGATACCCGTCGCGTTGTCATTTTCGTATCCATTATTAGTCATTTCAGAGTAAAAAGAAAGGTTTATGGGATTACAACTTCCAGACAGACAAAGTGAACAGTCTTTTTAAGCTTACTCCGCAACTTCACAGGAAAACGTCCATCTTATTTGTAAAACGGATATTCCATATCGGCCGCAAGTTTATAGTGCCGACCGTACAACTTCTGGAGTGATAACTTCAACCGAGGATAACATATTCCTTTCATAGCATTTTCCGTGTCACCCATTCAGCTCTATCTAGTGAATTGCTGTATTCGACACATGCTCTTGAAAAACATGTATACCCCATATACCGGAGAAGCTGGAATGTTACTGCCAATGAACGAGAAGTTAACCATTGGAAAGTCATCACGTTTGCAAAATAGATTCGTATGGACTTTTCCTCTACTGAAAATCGAGGTATAAGGCAGACTTGGGAATATCTGTTGTGTCTTGAATTTAACCCTTTTGGGTAGGTGAGGTGAAGATAATTACCGAATCATGAATTGTTCGGTGAGAGAACATCATCTATGTAACAGAATCTGAAATTAAAGATACATTTCCTAAAACCTATTGTACAAAACAGGATTCAATCCAGTAATTTGTATGAATATGTATACGTAGGAAATTTTAAATTGAACCTTTCAAGAATGAAAATCCTTTCTCTTTACAGCAAAAAAGTATGTGACTTACTGCATATTGCACTGATCATAACCTTACAAAAATACTGACCGGTCTCTTATTAACAATATATCTTAACTGATCTATTTCTTAAATCCCCAATGTTTAATCACATTCAATTGTCTCTAAAATTCTCACAAATTACCGAATACGGCTTGAACACGATTTATATGAGAGGTGCGAATAATGTATAGCCAAACCTTCTTTCACTTTCAGGGCACCCAGCTGATTGCCATGGAATTCATATCACTCAATCTTTAGTTTTTTGTTCATTGTGTATTTTTTTCTATTGCTTTTTGTCAATCCGTAGATTCATATTGACTTGGTATTATCTATACTCTATGCCAAGATATCTGGAGTGTAATGTTTTGTTAAATTTTGTTATATGTATGAAAATCAAAAGCTATGGCGTAAATGTCAGAGAGAATGCTCTCCAACCAAAAGAAAAGCTCTAAATCACCCTAAAACGTGTATACCTTGAACAATACTGCTCCTACCTGAGTACTATTAAAAATGTTCGTGCAACTAAATATATAACACAAAGACAAACCTATAACCTATTCCAGACTAGTGACAGGATCATTGGGACATGTTTCACTTTTGTATTCATTGGAAATCAAAAGATTGATTTTTACCACGCTTTTGCAGCATGTCGTAGCTAGCTCGTACAAAAAGGCACTTCCGATATACCAATGGCAATTCTTAAAAAGTAACAACCCCCTTAAAAAATTCAAAACGCGTCGTACTTTAAAAAATATTAATGCATATTATTCTACAAAATTAACACAATTTTATATGAATGCCATTGACATTTTTTGTTTCCAGCCGATTTTACCCGTTACGAAAATCTCTGACATTGAGTGTAGTTCAGTAAATGTATAAATGTCTGTTTAGATTGACACTATTACAGTATTGTCATTGAAATAGTTGCTGGCATTATCGTGGAATATTTTCTATTTTCAGATTACCAGGAGCTGTTGTGTCAGGTTATTTTTTGTCAAAAGCCTACACAAGGTTACCTATAATATACAATATTATAAGTTTGTTCTGTCTTGCCATGGTCTTGTCTTATTTTGATTTGCTCCTTTGGTAATTTTAAATTCCATTTATCTTATACATTGACTTGGTAAAAACCATCAATATTTTTCGAAGTGTCAGATTCATATTTTGTTTTCTAAGAAAACCATATGTTTTGACTTAAACTTTTAAACTTTATGTGTGAAAAATAAATTGATATACATGCATATTTAAACACATAGAATTTAGAAAACTTTGTCTGGTGTAGGTGCATGAGACGAAATGTGGAAACAGATATTTTTATAAAAGAGTTTAAGTTTCTTTTCTGTAATTTCGTATTTGAGACCTTTTTTAAAGAACATATTCTGAACCAAGAAATGAAAACACGAATTTTAATGTGTTTCGTAATATATGTATTAAAAATGTAGATGTGGCATGGTTGTCCATGAGACAGCCATCCACCAATGACAGTCGAATCTAAACTTCTAAAGGTCCCACTACGGCCTAAAATGAACAAAAAGTTATTTGTTATATAAAGGATATCTGTTTAGAGGGTTGTGAAGAGAAAAAAATGGAATCAAGCGCAGCGAAGCTAACAATTTTTGTCGATTTTTCCACAAGTTTAAAGAAAAATGTTCGGTTTTAAAATATTTTCCATTTCAAAGGCTGAGGGGCGCATACGCCGGGATCGCTGTCCATGAATCCGCGCTGGGCACCGGAGTTATCTCCAGGGCTCGGCACAGCACAATTCCCAGGTAGCGGATAGGTGGAACCCCCTCGTTGGGACTGCCAGGTAATTATACGGAAAGCCTGGACGTAGACCATATTGGGTGACGTGTGTGGAGAATGCACGTAAAAGATCCCTTTTGTAGATTTCGAAAAAGAAAATGATAGTGCAACAAAAGGCGAAATTTTTCGTTCCTACACAACTTATATTTATTCCAGCGTTGCCTTTTAATGTCACACCTCAACCCCTCATTTCCCACAAATTTGATTATTGTTGAAGTCGTTATCGTCCTGAATATGCATGAAATATTTGCTAATGGACGTCAAGCAAATAACAATCAATTAGTCAACCAATCAATCAGCGCTTGGCATTACATCTGGACGTATACAAAAAGTAGATAAAAAAACAGTCGTATTTACATATTTTACATTTATGACCTACGGTCTAAGGAACCGTATCATCTGCTTTAGCACCACATATTTTGAGTTTGTGGCACAGTTGAGGGAAACATTGGACAGGAATATACTAAATATATAAACCTCACATCCATGTTTACAAATCAACAGAATTTTCTCCTCAACAGTAAAGAAATGGTTTATGAATTGTTCATGAAAATTTCTATTTACGACGAAAATCTATTCTAATTGATGTAACAGTTGGATTTAAGGTTATATAACTAAGAATAGACTTCATCGGATAATGATGAAATTTTTAATAGTGTTTGGGGTGATCTTGGTCTATTATCAATAAAACAGAATATCTTTGTTGTAAGAAATGTATAAATTTTGACAGCGATGGTCGCAAATTCTGCAATTGCTGGGGCATGATCAAAATATAATCGTTCTTGGAGCATTAGCCACCTGCAGCACTTAGTTTAATATCTGAACATGTCACCTCCAGTATGTATGAGAATATTTAAACAGTTTCTTATTTTTGTTTACTTTTTGTAAATACTTCTGTCGTTTGATAATATAATATTTTTATGGTTTGTAATATTTGTTAGTAAAATGCGTCTACATTTACCTTATAGTAACTTAAAAATATACTTCTTACTGCTGTAATTCTTATATGCCACCGTACAATTGTGAATCAGCTACAACTTTGTTAAAGGGAGGTCTTCATATTTAGCGAATTAAGTTCTATTATTTAGAAAAAAAGATAATCTACAGACTTTTGTAAAACGAATCATATGCAGCGCATCTCTTCGAGTAACACTTACGATCCACAATTTCCATTTTACATGTGAAACACAGAGATAAAGGGAACAGTTTACAACGGACTACGCCAAAGTACAGGAGCAAAACAGCAGTGCAGTCAGAAGTAGGATCCAGAAAAAATGCTTCTAAAATTGATGACAAAAACCAAAACAAACAGAATATATATTTAACCACTTTTCCTGTTTTAATCAACATACATTGGATAAACTGGAAAAACCTTTAGGAATTTTATGTATTTGGAAGTTCACTCATTTTCTGCAAAGTAGATTGCAGTTGTAAAAAAACAGCGAAAAAAACAAAGGATAAAACCCATAACAAAATAAAGACTTAACTCGACAGAAAGCACAACAAAGAGTTTTAAAAAGAAAGAAAAGAAAAACAATTATAAAATATGGAAATAGGAATTCGAAGATACCAAAGGGGCAGACAGAAATCGTTAAGTCGAGGACAGACAAGACCATTAGACCATTAGAAACCAATAGTGCATTATGTGACAAAAATGTTAACTTAACTTTTGGTTTTCAAAGTTTGACTTCTGACCATGAGTACTTATACTAGTTTATCAAATCCTTCCTCGTTAATTTCGAACGAATGACTCATTTAATGCTGACATAAAAGAACCCACCAAGCAAACTGTGTAAGAAATGAAACTGGTGTTTAAAGCACTTTTTTGATTTAATCTTCCGCCTAATGAGGAATTCACAGGTACAATATATTTCATATACGTATTGCGAAATTCGTCAAGGAAGTAGATTGGAATATTCATTTCATAACATTGAACGCATATATGTATTATGTCTTGTGAAGAAAAAAATAGAAAATGAAATGTTTTAAGAACAAAAAGTAATTTTTGTGAAGAAAAAAGTGAGAAATTTAGTTTGTAGTCTGACTGTATGAAAACGTAAAAATCTGTTATGATGTCTGTATATATGATAAATAATTTATAATGAAACAGAATCCTACAGAAGAATAAAATTCCCATTTCTTCCTGTAATATGAAAATTCAAATTTACAAATGTTGAATAAGTATGGTCAATTTTGATATGCTATATGACCATTTCAAGGAATAACCTCTTGTCAGTTGCAAAAGAACCAAAACACAGGAAAACCGAGATTCAAACAAACTCAAAATAGACAGCCAAATCTACCGGGTAGGACGTCTATCAAGTGCAATACAAATTAAGCCTTCTCCATTTTTTCAAGAGTTTATAATTTAAAATTTTACTGAGGATTTTTTTTAAATTAATATGTGGGAATTATCTCGGGAACCTCTGGTCCACCAGCATAGTCATCCACCCAGAAGTTTCAATATACAAGTTTATAAATGAAATGATATTCAGTTTCATATACTGATTCAAATTCTTATCAGCATAGATTTGTTGTTTTAAACACGTAAGTAGTTTTTTAGGAAACATAACTATTGATGTGAGGATACTGTGATTTTTTTTTCGAAAAAAAATATTGTGTCGATATTTAACCCATGGAGATAATAGACATAAAAATTATGCATACGTCAGTCCCCTAGAAATAACAAATGACCCGTGGCTTTAACTGTGAAATAACGCTTGCAATATCAAGAAGATAACATCATGTCGTCTTTAAACGAATGATAAGTTGAACGATATAACATTGAATTAAATTAAATTAACGAACCAAGGAATGACGTCAAATATCTTTTAAAATATTAATAGTTTAAACAAAGACATTGCGAAAAAGGAAAATTTATCTTTAACAGAAAGAAATTAATTCGATGTGCTTTGACATCAACTGTGGTGTAACAGATGCAGAATATTTTACTGTATTACAAGTGCAGACGCACGTGCGCACATAGATACAATGCCATTGTTCGTTAGTAATAATACAAGTGAGAACCGTGGGAATTCGAGAAAAGAATTAGCAAATTGGCAAACTCCCCAGAAATTAGTATCATAATTAGAGAAAGCACGTCACTTTTTACTTACTAATTAGTTTTACACCTACTAAGCTTAAAAGGTTTCATATGTTTATACAGAACTAAATAAAAGGGTAGATGGTCGATTGGAGTTTTGGTCAATAACCATAAAGCACCATAAAACAAAACATGTAAAAGAGACACTAACCCACATTACAAATTCAACAGATGACGAAAACACGAAAAAGAGGCGCTGATCGAATACAGCTGACCAAACAAAACTATTAACAGAAAAATGCATGTAAAAGTGATGCTGATCGAAACGGAAAATATAGGCTTGTAAAAGTAGAGCTTACCGAATTAAACTTGTTCAATGAAAAACAAAAACCAACGGAATAAAACCTGGTCAGCGCTGATCGAAACGGAATACAATTTAATTTTCACAATTTAAGTCGAATTTCTCACCAAAGACTTGTGGTTCCAAATAGCTGCATCTACATCATCCTAGCTATACTGGCTTTTTTCTATACATTGACAGAGATAAAATCGTTACTTCCGAATATTTCATTAAGGATCAGTAAACTGTACACAACCCTAACTACACTCTTCACGATTTTATTTGTTTGAAAGCAACGAATGCCTTCATTGGGAACATCCCTGTCATGAATACAATATACACGTTAACTAATGTTGAATAGGTATATAGTGATTTCAGGTGAACAAAAAACAAGTCAGTTAACCTGAGATAAAAAAGACAAAAATAAATCCTCTGTGTCGCGACAAATCAAAGAAAAACCCACAACCTTTAAACTACCACTAAAACTTCAGTTTATATTTTTATATTCTTTCAGAAGCTCATGCGAGTCCCTCTTTTATTTTCTGTTCCCAATTTTTTGTTTCAAGTTTGTCAATTTTGACCGTTTTTGTGCACTCCGACAGATATAAGACTTTTAAGTATCAACAAAAAAGAGAAAGTATTGAAGTGGAAAACCACAGCGATGTTATGATAAATGTGAGGTCTTTACAACATTGTGGTTTGTGACGTAAAACGACCAAGGGCGAATGCGTTGCATGTTCTACCTTCAACTCTTTTGTTAGCTTTGGGCCAAAAATAACAGTTATTCTGCTACCATAACGTTAACGTGAATTTAAGTTTATTTTTCATTTTTAATATGTTTTTATGAATCCACCAATGAATTTTGATTTGATAATGAATTTATTAATTTGCTAAAAATCTACCTTTTAAAAAATATTATTCATCCACTGTTATGATGAGCCATTATCAACAACATAGTATTTCGTCATCTGTTTATCTCTTGACATGCCTTTTGGTTTATAATAATTGTGACCACAAAATAAGACGATAAAAAGGATTGCCACAGTTTATTCACATTAACTGGTATGAATCCAAATCCTTTGAAATCAGTTCTGGTCCGCCTAAAATAAATAAAAATTGAGAATATAAAGTTCGTGAAATTGCATTAGCATATTCGGAGAACCTCTTTTAAAACTATTTAAATATTAACTGTTCTTATAAAATAACTAATATATTAACTCGACGAATGTTCAAACCAGATATCTTTCTGACTGAGATTTATAATTCTATACTCTAAATGGTCAAAAAAAGCCGACAGAAAACTTTTTATAAAAATGATTATTATTTTTTGTTGGGAAAAATGCCAGATCTCAGTATGTTAAACAATCCTTTTCAACAACTAGTTATGAAGGTCTGTTTATGGTCAGTTGCAAAGTTATCACTTACCAAATATACCTATATTTGAAAGACTGTTGCAAGACAAAATATCCTGGTTTGTTTTTGCCCTGAATATGGCCAAGATTTTTAATAAGCAGCAATCAATTAAGCAATCAATTAAAACGGTGTGAACATCCTCTAATACAGTAAAAACTAAAAAAAAAACGATTAGTCCATTGCTTAAAATTTATGTTTTGGTTGTGATGGCGTGAAATATTTTGTTGGCGGCTCGTTCTACTTCGTAGAAAATTAAAACCATTTTACATTTATTTCTTTTTAAATCCTTGAAATGGGGTTTTATTGGTGTCGGTAAATTTCTTAACAAGGCGTTAATTGTGCTCAGAATACGTTTATTTTCAAAACACAACCATAAGTTTACTTCAATTGGACAATTAAACAGGAAAATAAGCAACTCGTGGATCCTGCTCGAGACAGGATATTTTCGTTCAAGCAACATTAAATACACGGATAACATACATATTTTACATGAAATTAATAGATGTAGACACACACGTTAGTAGATCAAACTGACAAATAGTATTGTCAAGTCAATATCACATTAAATCCAGGTTTGAGTAAAAAATAATAGTACAATACTGAGGAATAAACAACAAGAGGTTCCTTTCAAAGAGGCAACAGAAAAAAACGAAGATATAAAACATATCAAGATATTACAGGTATATATTAAGATGTTTTATGCAAATTCTGAATCGTATGTTTGCTAGAGATGTATTAAGATGATATGTTTTAAGACAGGAAAATGAAGATGAGACTGAATTTGGTAGAAAACCTTTATACTTCAAATGCAATTATCTATTCAAGAACTTCACATATGTTGAAGATAATTATAATCTTGGCAGCAGAAAAATGAGCTCTTACTGTTTTAATCAGAACTTCCGGAATCATTTAAGTTAATTACGGCTATGCACGTGCAATTAGCTTGCATGCACTATTAACATCCACATACAAAGGAATGAATCTGGCAACATTTTTCATTCCTTCTTTTCTTCTTCCGACAGACAATGTTGTTTAGATAATTGTGGTTTCAACCCACAACATACTTCTTTACGCCATGTTCTAAGTTCAATGCCCATCAATAACTTCAGTTTACAATCATTCTTCGTTACACAACTATATACTATATACTGTTGTTTTGAGAACAGCTGATAATAGTATGTGGAATTCGAAGTATTACGTGTTTGAACAAATGCCAGGTTGATTTCTTGCAAGTAAAAAAATACTAACTGATTTAAGAATTTTGTAGCATATGACGGCTGATTTAATGACTTCCATTAATCCAGCAATGTGTTTTCTTTTTTTCTAAAAGAATGTTACTTTCAAACGAAAGTTTTGGCATCACCTTTTGAGAACTTTTGAATTTTTAAGATTGGGGTTTTTAAGTGTTAAAAATTGGTTATACATTGTATCATATTAGGCATTCTTAATATTGAATTTCTCAAGTTGTTTCTATGATTTTGCCACAAATGTAAGCTGATGTACAGTCATTTTTTTATTTTAATTTGATTTATTGGTGAAACAAAGGTAAAAAAAGAGTCGAACTTCTATTATTTCAGACATGCATTTCTGTGTTTTTGTTTAATCTTTGCTGTAGAATGGTCAGAGATTTGTAAACTAAGCAAAGAGTCTATAAAATTAAGTCTTATGCGTAAACTCACAACCCATAAGACTTCAATTTTGGTTTTGATATTATTAAAGAGTCACAAAAGGAATACGAAGATACCAAAGTGACAGACAGAAATTGTTAAGTCAGAAGACAGACAGACCATGGTTAACAAAATGAAACGGAATAAAAACATAGAAAACACAGCACTACACTGAAAACTATAGCTGGAGTAACAAGAACCCTACGAAACCCAAGGTGAGTTCAGGCGCTCCTGAAGAGTACGCAACACCTGCAACTTATTTTATGTAGGAAAAGAAGATATTGTATGACTGTCCATGAGACAGCCATATAAAACGTGTAAATTACAAATATCTACAGCTTGCCCCAAGGACTTCAATAATGGATATATATGCACACCCTACGGAAAGCTGTAAAAGGCCTCAAAATAAAGAGTAATGATATTCAAATGTAAGAACTGTCGGCCATGTATGTAAACAAGTATTAACATTTAACTTTAATGCAACGCCATACACTGGATTACATTCAGCTGTGCAATGACCTTTCTGAAATTTGATTTTAATCAATCGGGGGCATCGAATTTTTAGGCAATATAAATCTGAAAAATGACATTAATTTTGTTACAGAATGTTTGTTTCTTTTGTTAAACGCAAAAGCGAATGTGGAAAGTAAAACAGGAAATGCGATTCAAAGTCGAATGAAGTCCAATTTACTATCTATATAATGAGAGTTCGGACTAACTAGTTTTGATTCTCTTTTTTATTCCATCTTTCTTCAGTGAGTAGAAATACAAAGTAAACGCGTAATTTGTAGGCATTTAACTGTAAATATTAAAATCAAGTAAAAAGGTTTATGCAGAAAAGTGCTTTGTACGCATATGAATTTGCTAAAAATCAAACAGGAAATGATTCCATGCGTATCCTTTCCTTTAAATAATGTTAAATTAAAACGTCAACAAACTATCTTTTAAGATTTAAACAAGAGTGAAGCTCTGGAAGATTATCCTGGGCTTTTTAGCACTTTAAAGGCCTTATCAATGCAGTAAGATGTTCAACCAAGTTCATTTATATTGTCTTGTACTAAAACACGTGGTTATTTTTTAAAATCAGAAGCTCCAACAGCACTAAATAAAAAAGCAAAGTTGAAATTAACCTTACAGAATTGAACTCCAAGACAAAACAGTTCTCGTCCAAGGTAAAAAGGTTTACCATAATCACATAAAACCAGTCTGCAGTTTAAGACAGCCATGCGGTTTTCATAAGGAGATATCCATGTCAATTAAATCGTGACTTGATTAAACATTGTAGAAGAAGCACTCCTTATATTCAGTATACATGTATAAGTATGTTGCAGGAGTATGAATACCATTTTATTAAGATAAGTGTTGGCTTGTTAAATTGCTATAAAATATAAGTGTTTAAATGCTGTCTGTGACTGTCATATAGATACTGTGTCCTACTGTTATCTGGTAGGTTGGAATCACTGTGACTGTCATCTGGTAGATGCTGTCTGTGACTATTATCCGGTAGGTTGGAATCACCTTTGCGATTGATTAAATACAATTGTCATTTTTCCCTGTATTTATTTCACTTTCAGAACCAATTTAAAACAAAAGTTTAAATTATTTGTAACACATACAAGTAACCTATTTTACGTTTTGTTTGTTTTAATGCTCAAACATTGTAGTTAACTTAAAATTTGTGTTTTTACCAACACGTTTAAGAAAGAGGGGCCTTCATATTTTTGCTGAACTTTTATAAAAGATCTTCTTTACATCATATTTCATTTTGTTTACAAAGATCCTTCACATCAAAATTATATTAAAGGAAGTATGAAGTATGAAAATTATCAAAACACAAATCAACACCATTCTGAAAGCTTGGTCGTCAGATGTTGTGGTTCGACTATCCATGATGGTATAGTATGATCTCTTGGTATCTTAACTGGAGATACTTTTGCTTTAATTCTGATGTCATCATTATACATATGATAATATTTAGATTTAATATTACTGTTCATTGATTATGCCAAAATGAGTAGATGGGTAGGAGTGTTTAAAGAAGGTTTTCATTATCTAATAGATCTTTTTAATTTATAGTGAAAAAAAGTCTGACAAAACATTAAACTATCATTTGAATGACAGAAACACGGAAGTTGAAATTCGATTGTTTTGCTAATTGATATTTTTTTCATTTTAATGAATGCACGTTTTAAAAAAATGTCTGTTAGTCATACAGACATGCACAGTTGATAATTAAATTATGAATTTAAAGCAGTTTTTTTCGCGAATA
Source organism: Geukensia granosissima (assembly GCA_032357055.1). Classification (NCBI taxonomy): domain Eukaryota; kingdom Metazoa; phylum Mollusca; class Bivalvia; order Mytilida; family Mytilidae; genus Geukensia; species Geukensia granosissima. Next base: position 13,470 of record JAULBM010300524.1, read on the forward strand.
TATCTTTTTTAATATAAAAAGCAATTTTTCATTTTACTTAAAATACAATGATTTAGATCATTAAATGCTAATAAAAATAGTTACTTCAATCATTATCATATGTTTAATTAAGATAAAGTCTTCTTTGCTGACCCAATGACTTCAATTCATATATGAGTATTTACGAATACGAGTATTTTATTTGAGCAATCAACAGCCCATAAAGGGATACAAGACAACTCGGCCCGAAGACAACTCGGAGCGACTACAAAAAAGACTACTCGGCCCGTAAAAGAAGTCAACTCGGAGCGACTATGGAACATTCATATCCTCATACAAGAAAACTCGGAACGACTATGAAAGACAACTCGGACCGACTGTAAATATACATTTCCTAAAAGACCGTATTAAACTGACCTATGAAAAAAAACTTGGACCGACTAGGAAACATGTATATACCCTCAAAATATCACAATTAGACCGACTATATAAATATCTCGGACCGACTACGAAACATGTATATACCCTCAAATAATAATTGTACCGACTATAAAAATAGCTCGGACTGATTATGAAACATGTATATACCCTCAAATATGACAATTGGACCGACTATAAAAATAGCTCGGACCGACCATGAAACTGACATGTTTATACCCTCAATTACGACAATATTGGACCAACTATAAAAATAGTTCGGATTAAGAAACATTCTGTACTTACAAAAAGACCGCACGTACCAATGTAAATTTTAAATGATTTTTTTTATCTACAGCATTTGCCTCATAATAACATAACTCAAATAAAGGTTTAAATCTTTATTTCATAATTACAATAAGACTGAGACTACTTTAACTATAGTAGTCTCTGAATAAAAGAAATAAATGTATAGTTGTAAAAGCCCCTCACAAAAAATTGCGATATTCAAATGTAGCAACTATCGGCCAAACAGGTAAACAATTTAACATGAGTAAAACTTAAACATAAAAAACAATAATCCACTGGATTACAGGTACCTGGCTTGGGACAGGCATATAAGTATGAGTCCGTTTTTAACTGATTTTTTCCAGAAAATCTTGATACTTTCAACAGGCACAAGAGTGTTGAATCAACTGTGACACAAAAACCTCATAGGCAAGGGAGGCAGGAATACTGAATAGGACATTCACAGATTCTATTTGTCTCTTTCAATCGAGAAACTGGTTGGCTGTACATGAACTGCATCATTGCAAAAACAAAAACGTTCATTTTTATACAGCATTGAAACAATATATCTCAGTTAAAAAAGACTACTCGGCCCGTAAAAAAAGACAACTCGGGGCGACTATGGAACATTCATATCCTCATACAAGAAAACTCGGACCGACTATGAAAGACAACTCGGACCGACTGTGAATA
>JAULBM010300535.1:0-14846 GCA_032357055.1 Geukensia granosissima
CTTTAGCAGGGGTTCTACCTGCAGGCGGAGAAACCGAACGGCCTATTTCTATACCCCGGCCGCCCTCGGGGGTAACACTGCACACGATTGAGCAACTCAATTCAAATATGGCAATGTTGCATTAGTATAGATAATTCTGATATTTTATATGTTTATTTAAAGGAGTAACCGCTCATCAGTACATCTGAATTTTGGATGGTAAAATTCCAAGCATGTTTTTCACGGATGTATTTCCAGTAAGACGCTCTCTGTTGTTTTTTTAATTTATTGAGTTTTTAGGGCATCAATTTTACCAGTTTCTATTGATTTGTATCTATGTTGTTTTATTATACTCTTTCATTAGCCTCATTGGACTAAAGGTATGAAGCAGACCTTTCTGTTTCTGTACTATCCTTGATTTCAAGTTCAATTAGATAGCTGCGGTTAGCATAGTCACCAAATTTAGAATTATTCAGTGAAAGAACATCATCTATATAGCAGAACGTGAAACCAAAAGATTGAGCCAACTTTTTCTTTTTTCTCTGCAGAGGGTTCTGTATGAAGCCAGCTTCATGCGAATAAAGGAATAAATCGGCGAGAAGAGGTGCACAGTTGGTCCACATCGGAATGCCGACAGTATGTCCGCCAAACATTACAAAAATGTTGTTAATCAAGAGATCTTGCATTCTGCAAATGTCATCTTAAGTGTACTTTTTATTAAAATCAGTTTGGTTAATAACGGAATATGGTTTTTCCCTCCCTAGAACCAAATAATTGTACCTACGTTCGATGAAGGTTTTTACAATTCCTCTGCATTTTGGTGGTATGTTTTCAGTAATGCTGTGTTGACAGAAGTTCTTAAAAAGTTTGCAAAATTGCTTCAATATTTTATATTTTTCTTGTTCATTATTTATTCATGTATATTTGTCAGATCTTGCATTTTAATCCAATTAGCTTGTTATATTTAAACAAATTCTCGGCTACGTTTAACATACTTTCAAAGACGAAATGCATTCAAAAGGTACAATCTCACGGTTTGCTACACCAACTAAGTGTTATGATTCTTATTTTATCTGTGATTGCTGGGTAATTTTTAATTAAAAGGTCCAAGATTTTGTCAATTCTTGTTGGTTTCTTGACAGTGTGTTAAGCTGCAGTCATGAATAATATCTATTATAGGATAAATTGATAAATATTATCTATCCTGCTACAAAAACAATCTATATCCTTTTGTGTTATGAAATGTAACAGGAAAGACAGCAACAGAACAGACAGAATTATACATTTCCGAATGTTTTACGCTTTCAGTAAGGGACCGGTCATTATTTATCTCCAGGGGTGGGCCGGCGAATTAGAAAACAATCCGGTAAAAAAATAACTTCCCACCTTTTCCAAACACAGAAAAATTCCCCCTCTCTCAAGTTCAAAAAAAGTCAACCCCCCTTTGCATTTTGCATAAAAAGCTTTATTACACAAGACATTTAATATGTATAAAGTTCTAGATATTGCACAAGTACATGTGTAAATGATTTTCCTTTACAAAAAATCAAGACCCCCACATCAATTATATAGTAAAAAAATACATAACCCCCCTTCAAGTACTGCTATTTCATTTTTACCTTCCCCTACTTTTTTGCCGGCCGACCCCTGGAGATAAATAATGACCGGTCCCTTAGACATACCTTTTCTCAATATCTTCCTAGTAGTTTCTTATAACGATCGTCAAAAGGGACATGCCGTATGTTTTGTTTCGAAAACAAGGTACATGAGCTTCATGGACACCAACATTTTGTAGAACATATATTTGGGAGCAAGCAATAAAATATGAAGTCATGAAAGTGGCCAATTTATCTCTTAGCTACTACAAATGTAGTTTACTTCTAATAAAATGTGTCCATGCTACTGGGCTTTAGGTTTTCATGAAATATTTATAGGGAGGCATAGTGGAGAAATTTTTTTTGCATACATATTACAAATTTAAAGTACAGATTAACCTGAAGCAATATAATTTGCAATCAAAGTGTGGACCAAAATATAAATATCAGTCTGACCTTTAATAACATCGAACAGATGGCAGTTAGTTTTTTAGTCGTGAAATTTAGAAAGTTTCACAGGTGCAACACATTACACGCAATGGGACAATTTAGTTTGAGCAAAAGTGGAGTGCATTGCAGCTAAAATAATAAATAAGCTGTCGTTATACATGAAGTCAGTAATCTACATGACCATTTTATGGGCTTACTTTTAATAAAAATTTATTTTGGTTGCAGTGGCGAATTAAGGCCTTCCAAAAAGGGGTCATCGATACATTTTTCGACATAGAGGCGTAAATCTCCTTATATTTTTTTTTGAAATATCCAGTGAGTGGAAGACAAAAATTTTAGATAAAGAAAAGTAGATGACCTTAAAATGAAAGGCATTCTATACTCACTGATGTATTATAAAAATCGGAGATGAGGCATGATTTTCCATGAGACGACCATCCACCAAATAAAAATAGAAATTAAAAGCATACAGGCCCCACTGCTGTCTTAAATAATGAACCGGAGTCCATAAAATACCGGAAGCTGTAAAAGGCCCCAAATATAAAATGGGAAACTACTCTATAAAACACGACAATCCACCTAATCATATTATACAGTTATTTAATGGAATTGAGGGAAACAGCTATTTTTTTTTTTTTTTTTTTTTGAAGTTTGCATGACTATTTCCTGACGCGTAGCGGAGGGAAATAGTCAAAGTCGAAGGAAAAATAAAATGGCCATTTCCCGAAATCACATTAAATAACTGTTTTATTATTCCGAAAAAACAACTAAGGAAAAAATTCGATATTTTTTATTTATATGTAGACGTCAATGCCCACTATATTATACTCGGTCTCTTTCGTTGTGTGCTGGAGATTGTCTTTGGTGACGTCACCGGTAAATAGTCATCGGAACTATTACCGGTTCATACTCTTTGAATCAAATTACTGGCAAATTCAAATCAATGGAAAAATAGTAATTTTATCCTTGTAACATTTAGTATAGAGAACACATATAATGAGGTAAAATAAAGGAAGATGGTGAACCAAATACCTGACTACTAAAAAACGACAACCACTGGACTACAGATTCCGGGCTTGGGACAGGCACTTTTTAAGTCAGTGACGGGGTCAAACTTGAACAAAAAATTAGAACTGTTATGTTACGACTTCGAAAATTTTAATAAATCTAGGATCATCGCCTAGAACGGCCACCGAAGTCCGGTTATAAATACTACGTCTACTGTCTGTAAATCTCACTTCATGAAATTTCTTTTCCAAAAGTAAAAGGGGTTGTCATTTTTTAATCTCAATAAATTTTGTATAAAAATGTATCTTTCCGACTCTGCCCATAGTGTAACATAAAACTAAAATGTAATTGCAAAATTTCTCTCTCATCTCAATGCAACAATTTATGCAAGTTAATTGGTTTAATTTCATTTTAAATTTCAATATTTAAGAAGGCAAGAAAATTACAATGGGAAATTCCCCACCTAAAACAGTTGTTGTGATAGTATCTGGTGAAGGCAGTACTTTTATTTTTATATTTTATAGGACGACTCACTGGGTTCTACCTGTTTACAAAAAATAATTAAAATATTTATAGTATGAAAGGTTTGGAAATTCCAAAACGCCATTTTATGCATGAGTAAGGTTTACAGACATTACAAGTATGCAAATATCTAAAAAACAACTTCAAAACACGCGATAGATTTCAATATTAACCATTTAGATTAAAAACGCTTGAGTTTGCATTGAATTTTTTATTTTAAATTGGAACTAAAAACAAAAAAGCATCTAATCAGGGTCAGTTATTGTTGGAGCCCTTTCTACGCAGAACGCTACGGGCGTGATTTACCCATGCATTATGACGCCACAAATACCAAACGTTCGCAAGTTTGCATAACGACGTGTTGCGGGATTTTGTTGTCGCTCATACTGAAAATGCCTACTTCAAGCCAAGCTATGATAGTTATGACTGAAGAGGGGGAAGATCCAAGAATTCCTAGGAGACATATTCCGACTTTTTCCACGTTGCCATTTATGCAGACTTCCAGGACAATTATTTGCCCCAATGGATCAGTTCACAGCTCATCTGGATTTCCAGACGTAGTTGATGTTGGAGGGTACCGTGGCAAAATGATTTATGATACAAAAACGCAAAGCCTAAGATGGATGGTGACAACGCAGGGTCTGAACAACAGCAGAATGCTAGTAACAACTAAAAAGCTGAATGTTACGGAAACTGAAGTTCAAGGTATAATGTTAGACTTAATGTAACAGATTTGAATACGTAAGATTGAAAAAATGAAAATGAACACATAAAATACGGAAAGTGTAGACACAGTAAAATAACAGATAAAGTATTTATATTAAAAAAACAGTACTGCGCCAAATTTTTTCCTAAGGTTACTTATATTGATAATCACAAAACTATATATCAACGTTTCTCACTGGGAATAAACAAATTGAGTTGTTCAATTATTCATAAAGTAAATGCTTGGTAACAAGGACGGTTGTTGAGAATATCCAAGTGTGGTCTGATGGTCTATGAGACAGCAATCCAAAATGTGTAGATTACGAAGCTCTACAGGTTGCCCTAAAGATTTCAATAATGGACAAATATCCACAGAGGCAAGCTGTAAAAAGTCCCCAAAATTAAATCTGTTCATATTGAATCAATATAAGTATAAAGTGTTAAAAAAGTACCATTGAAACATAAAACCAACGACATACACTGGAACTATTTCCTTACTTGATTTGGCTTTTTAAATAAAATATTTGTTGTAAACGGGGGAAAGATGTGGTTTGTGTCTTTCTGGCATATATTCCATATCCTTTATTTTCAATATTATCAAAATAGCATTAATTGATAAGTTCAAGTAACTGATAAGTCGTAATAACTTGTGATTTAATTTACGAGCTTAAAATATTGACGGAAAATGTTGGGTGTGATACTCCGTTTTTAACTAATTTTCTGCATTCGAAAAGAAAAATCATATCTTTATATCGATGGTAGAATTTAGTTAATGTTGTCATGTGTTCACGGTAACCGAATCAGCGACTTAATAAATGTTTGGTAATACAAAATTTATGTTAATTAAAATCAGTGAATTAAAATAAGTACATCAATAAAAAATGTTACATTATAGATATTTCCCATGATAATGTAATGAACATATGTTCACAGTAACCGAATCAATGATTTAATAAATTTTTGGTAATACAAAATTTATGTTCATTAAAACCAGTGAATTAAAATAAGTACATCAATAAAAAAGTAACATTATTTAATTTTTAACATAGATATTTTCCCCATGATATATAATGAACATGTTCACGTTAATCGGACCAATGACGTAATAAATGTTTGGTTATACAAAATTTATGTTCATAAAAACCAGTGAATTAAAATAAGTACATCAATAAAATAGTTGCATTATTTATTTTTTTTTCATGATAATGTAATGAAAAAAATGCAAGTATTTTGCTGCTCGCATTTACAGCCTGCATAGTACGAAATAGGTCTTGTTTCTGATATATAAATATCAATAGTACAGTTCAGATGGTAAATTACCATCTGTTTCCAATTTCTTATTTTTCATATAAATATATACATTGATGTTCTAAGTCCATTGTCATTGGAAAGTCTAAAACGACCATAGACCTTGCGTATGTAAAATCGAAATTTGTGTCGTATATAGATGTTGAATTTTGCTAGTTTAACAAGTGCATGATTATTCAACAGATTAAATCAATAAACGACTTAATAATATTTTTTGTATACGAGTACATTTGAGTTAGAATTGGCATCTATCTTTCCTGTAAATACATACATTGAACAATTTCTATTTTGGTATTTTTAGAGAGAAATCAGACTCACTTAGAAAATTTAGGATTCAGACGAAAACAAACCACTTATCATGAAGGACAAAAAAAGCCAGACGACATCAAAAAGGTGGTTTCAACCTTACCCAAAGACGCCAAGTACATGCCCGCCCCTCCAGGGGTTACACCAAAGCCATTACCCCCGATTATAATACCAACGGCAAATCAAGAAAGTTATGGTGATGGTAACAGGTGAGTGACCACTTATATTGTATTGCCAAAGAGGTAGCGCCACTTCCCAACAAGAAACTGGTATATCTTATTTTATTTTCATTATTGTTACCTTCTGGGTAAATTGTATATATTTTTGTTTAGTTCGACATATGATTAACATTTGAGTTACCATTTATATGAAACACAAACCATCTGATAATTAAATTTTCTACCCGTATTTATCGAGTATTTGGAAATAATATACTTTGCATTTCAATATAAAAACATAAATACCTTTTTTCAGTGTGGCAGAAAAACCAAAATCTCTATTGGATGAACTGAAGGAGTCGGTTTCCTATGACAGCAGACTTTTCCCTTCAATGGAACTGAAGAAAACGGTACCATCGCCCAGTCCAAGCAGCGTGGTATTTAGTCTGAGAAATAACGAGGACTACGAACACAAGGATATCAAAGAACTAATTGAGAAACAAACTACTCTGAAAGCCGTCTCAGTCCAATATGATCCAGTAAATGTTCGGGTTGGGAGTTCTAGCATTCCTAGCCGATGGATTGTACAGTTTAAAAATCCGGAAGATGCTCGCATCATTGTACAGAATGGAACAGAGATCAGTAACGAGAAAGTTATCGTCAGATTTTTGGACACTGTTTATAAAATGGAATATCAGGCTTACCTTTTAAAAGAAGAAGAAGAGAGAAAAGAGAGAGAAAGAAAACCCGTTGTTCATGTACCCAGAAACAGAAGGAGAAACAGGGTTTCTGTCAAGCCAGCTGTACGTGTGTTGTAGTGTGTAACTAATGTTATTACAAAGAATTGCAATATAATAAATATATTTTTTTATTTGTATTTTGAATATCACAATAAACCTTTGTTCATATATGTTTTATTATTGATAGAATGACACAGTATCAGTGAGATGATTTTTGATTGATGTTGGTCTCGTGTTGGTCTCGTATATTTTTAAATCAAAATGGAGACCGTGAAGCATTACATGGACTTCTAAAAGTATACAGGATGTGTCCTAAAATTCCTACGTGGGTATGCCATTTTGAGTGTTAGCAAAACATTAACAACAAGAAAGATTAAACCGGTCTATTTATTCCTTGTGTGATATCCAAGGACTGAGATCTGCAACACGCACACCAGGATGTTTCAAACAGTGTCTCTACCTCTTCCAAACTCCTATCTTTTGTTTCGGGTAGTGTCAGGAAAAGAAATATAAAACCTAAAACCACGACACCAGCAAACATCCAATATGTTCCTGTAAAAATATAGACTTTAAGTGAAATAAGTATTAAAATTTTGAATCACGATAACTTTCGAATAAAGCGATCAGATAAGTCACAGTAGCACATCACACAGAGAACATCGGAACACAAATGGCTCTAAATTCAACAGTGCTTCTGACATTAGCAGACTTTTTTATGAAACGGAAAAAGAATTGTTGCGTATCTCAAGAAATTACCAAATGAACTGAAAAAGATGGTTTTTGCCACACAGGTTTCTCCGTTTAAAATTTTCCCGTTGTAGTCAATTGTAACCTTGTCTAACAATTGAACGCTATTTAAAGCATTGCAATTATAAAAATGTATTTGAATTAAATAACAATACCATACCATATGCAGTAACATTCTCTGTCAGGCTAAGAAATGACAGAGAAATAGCCAATGAGAACAACCAGTTGGTGGACGATGCCAACGCCATACACGTACTTCTGGCCCATAGTGGATAAATCTCAGAATTAATCGTCATTGGTAGAGGTCCTATTCCTGCAATATGAATACGAAATCGACAATAAAAAATGAGTTTTATATATAATTTGGATTTATGAAAAAAATAACTAAAAAGTTACAAGAAAGCAGGACGTTTTACAAATATATCTGTCACCTTGAATACAACTCTAACTTATTCATGCCAAACACGTTATAAGACCTTCTTAATTTGGATGTGTAAGATTCAGCATTTCTTATGCATTTAATGAGATGGACAAAATTGTTCATATCAAAGAATTCGCTGCCTTTATCAGTAACAAGTTCTGCGTGTCATGACCCGCCGAGACAATTAAAACATAACATTTCTCACATAAAGGACTTGCGTAACACTTTTATTTTCTTACCTGGTGAAAATGTCACTAGATACATTGTTAATCCTAGCAAACACATCCAAAAATATGTTGATGGACATGAGGTTACCTCCCAAACCAGAGGCCCAATTAAATCTGTAGAATTGCACCTTCCCTCTGCAGCTGATTTAATGTCCGATTGTGGCATGCAAGAACCATTCAGAGTGGAGTAGCCATCTTCTATATAACAATAACCACAGTGTTTGTCTTTAACACAAGACCCACATGATCTAAAAGCATTGTTCACATTGCTAATTAGCAAAAAAATTTAAAAAAAATAAAGTTAGCAAAGTAAAAATACAACAATTTTAATATGAAAGGTATTAAGCAAAAAGTAAACAGAGAAAGGGTAGCTTAAGCTAGCGTCAACAAAAAAGTTCTTGATGGGACAAATGAAATTATTAAATAACAGAATATCTTGACAAAGCTTTCTTCAATAGCATGAAGATAATTGTTTCTACTAGTTACATTTTTGATCTTTGGCAAATATTAAAACATACTTGTAGGTAACACAGCTACTGTTTCTGTTACTTGATTCATGCAGGGATACCAGCGGGGAGTTGATTTCTGACAACTGGAAACCAGCAGCAAGAACAACTAAACTTATTAGAACACCTTTATATAAACGAGACATAAACTCTGGTGAAATGTTGGTTGATTAAATAATTGTTGTTTAACGCCACGTCGGCAATATTTCAGCCATATCGTGGCGGGAACATACATAAATAAACAGATAAGACCATCATCAGCTTCCGTTATAGTTTGGACTCCGCACTAATGAAGGCCGTAATTGGACCTGTATAAGTTAAAATTCGACTGTCATTTGGTGGATGGCTTTCTCATGGGATCTCCTATTTCTATATCATTTAAAACAAATTGTCGAATATTTACAAATTAAACGAAAGTAATAAGAATAAGAATATGTTGCTAAAGATTAAAAACGACTTCCATATCACAGTCCAGTGAATTTTGGCGTATATTCGTCCTCTTCTCTATCTAAATCAACCATGACAAGACTTTGGAATAATCAATTCGAGGAGCGTATTGGGGAGGCAAGAACTGCTTACGCTTCCCTACTCAAGAATTGGCGGGGTCCATATTTATCATCTCCCTTTTTTTCAGTTTTTAATGTTACGGGTTTTTGATTTTTTTTTCTTATCCTGTCTTTTTCTTCTTTTAAAATTAATCACTTGGTTTTCTTTTGTTTCATTCCTTTACCATATCGTCATGCAGTTGCATCGGAATAGTTTTCATTAATCAAATATAATATTGTTCATCTACAATGTTCATACACTTATATAATTGATACCTTCCTACTGCCACATAATTGAAAGATGTAATTACCTGCTAGACTAGCTAAGATGAGCTTCCTTCTGCCCACTCTCTCTACAAGATAAATGCCCGCCAAAGTAAAGATACAACTGACCCCAGCCGTCGCAGCAGTTAACCAGATAGCCATTGATTCGTCTCTAACACCAGACATTTGAATAATTGTACCACTATAGTACCTGTTGAATGCATAATAGTGCTACAAAAGTACATGCAAATTTCAGAAAATGAAAGCAAGAGCGGCCAATAATAATAACCGACAACAGGGAAATAACCAATGTGTGGACTATAATTGTAAGAAAAGAATATCACATGAGCTGTAAAACATGTAATAAGCAGATAATGCGGTGAGTTTTGATTATAATTTTTTTACATATATAGGAATTTTGCCGGATTTCTCCAAATTATTATATAATTATACCGCAGTTTTACTCAATCTTTGATTGTATGAAGGAATGCTGTAACATGCAGATAATGCGGACAGTTTCGACCATATTTTTGTTTTTTTACAGAAATGGAAATTTACCGCATTCATGTATTGCTCACCAGAATTAGTATATAATTATAGGACATAATGCTGTTTTACTCAGAACCTACATTACAGTATTGATGCCACTAAGTTGTTGTATTAAAGATGTAGATATACCAACTATCAATGCTCTGCGGACAGATGGTGTAACAACAATCTTCTTCAAAGTCCATTCGTCTCCTGAAAAATCGTAATCATTATTTCTTTCTTTTCGACACCATTACCCTTAAGTACTATAATCATTCCCATCGAACTACTAATTATGAAGTTAATAAATATAATTCTTTACTTAATTCAAGAATAAATCTATTAATTTCTGAATGTAGAATCTTAAAACAAATGATAACCTTGCAACTGGTTTAGTTTCACTTCCTCTTGACATATCTCTTTAATATGTTTAATGTCACTGGAAACGTCAGTTTGTCCCCGTATTTTCTGTAAAACTTGATTTGCCAATTCATCTCGACCATTTCTGACTAAGTATCGAGGTGTTTCAGGCAGAAACAAAAATGCCATAAATTGGATTGCGGATGGAATTCCAGTAACTCCAAGCATGTACCTGTAAAAATACAGAAGCGACAAAATTTTAAAAAAATAAACAATTCTAAACCAACTAAACATGATTCTAAATACAACCTTTTATCTTTAATATGATAAAACAAATAATCACCGAAATGGATAGGTATCATTTTGTAGATTGTCAGGCAGAAAATAAAGGTACACTGTACCTCCAACCTGTTCTGTCGTAACTAAATCCACCATCTACAACACTGGCCACAGTTCTGCCAACCGTCATCATACCGGTACACAGTGTCACAAGTGGGCCTCTATATTCCACCGGGGAACACTCGGCAATATAAACGGGCGAAATCATCAAAATTATTCCTGAAATATTTCACACCAAAAATAAACTACGTTTGAAAGCATTGATTTACTCTTTGACATTTAGCTGTACGATTATTTGTGCAAGGGTCCACATTCCGTGCACCCTTAGATTTCAACGCATATGATTTTTATAATAAGTGGGTCTTAACTAAAGATTTAAAATGTTCCGATGAAAAATTTGGAGAAAGACTATATATACTATGCCAAAGTTTAGAAACAGAGAGGGATGTTTTTATTTTAGTTTTTCGAGGGAAGTGAAAACCTCTGGCAGCGCAATCACTGAAGAATGACTTATAATGGGTATCAATTAACGCAGGCACTAGTCTATGATGTATAGGTCTTAGTTCCGTTTTTTAGTAGTAATAACTTTACCTTTACATCTATAAAATAGCCGGAGAAGAAAATAAAATTAATAGTTAAAAAAGAGATGTGGTTTGATTGTCTTTGAGACAGCCACCCAAAACATGTAAATTTCAAATATATACAGGTTGCCATAAAAACCTTTAATAATGGACACTTATCCACACTCTACGGCAAGCTGTAAAAGGCCCCATAATAAAAAGTGATGATATTCAAATTTAACAGCTATCGAACAGATTATGTAAAACAAGTAACAGTTACGCATAAAAGCAACGACGTCCACTCGATTCCTAGCCATGGACAGTCATATAAAGTATGTAGCGGGGTTAAACATGATTGTGAGTACTCAACACTCCGCCTAACCTGGTACAGTGGTGTTACAAAAAGACCAAAAAATCCAACAGCACAAGATTTTACTGTTTAAGTCGATACATACATAGTCATACATAGTACTAAGGCAATAACAAATAAAACAAGAGATGCAGCGATCTCGAAAAATTACTCAGCGTTTCTCACAGCAAGTTCAAATTCAAATACAGTTTTAATAACAAACCAGGTTCTCATTAGCTAGGACATTTAAATATATTTAAATGTATTAAATAATGTGTGTTTGGCCGATAAATCTTATACTAAATACATTTTTGGACATCATCTGACAAGATAACAGCGGTCGAATTCCTTTTTGATAATATTCATGAACGATTTGGCAACACGGCCTACTGACAGACAGTTGGCATACCAAATGGGCACAAACTGTGAACTTCTTACTGCAGATTTATTTTCATATTGTTATGAATCACATTTTATTGAAAAATTAAAAAACGCGTCCAAACATGATTTAGTGCATGGACAAGTTTAATAATAACTTTGATATTTGGATGATGTTTTTGCTTTTAATAATCAAGTTTTAAAACTTTGCAGGTTTTTTATCCAAAAGAACTTTAAATAAATCTAACCTTGTTGGATTTGGCTTTAAGAATTGAATAGGGTTGTTTTGCTCTGGTGTTTGATAAAAGTGGCGATTTTTCATTTCCTATAGTTAACGTTCCGTTTCTTAACGGGAACCTTCGTATGGTGTTTACAGTTCACAACTAGTTCGGTTTGCTAATATTTACACCAAAGTTTCTGACTTAAATGATCGCAACCTATATCTTACTGGTAATCTTTTGCAGCAGGTATACAGATACCACTTTTATAAAATTTTATATATACAATAAATACGGCTGCAAATTTGGGATTTTGATACAAGGAATTTCACATCCTACGTTCAATGGAAAAATAACATATAAAGCAAACTTTAAAATGTTCAATTGAATCGTACTGTTTCGTTAAACAAACTTATCCACAAATAGTACAGGTTCGACGTTTTGGTCTGAACATTAAAACTGGTTGATGTTGGTATAATATGAATATATTAACTAATCTACCGTTTCCTTAAACATATATTAATTTGGCATTGCATCCATCTGTTCTTTCCTCATATTTAATGACAACACAGATTAAATCGCCGGACATACTTTTTTCAGGAATTCCTTTCAGTAACTGCGAGCATTCATTAGAGAGATATCTTTTTTGTATATATTTTTGTTCAGTATATTTATTGTAATGCAGGTAATCTAGTTGGATTGGGTGAATTTCTGTTTGATTTTTATAGTTCGTCTGTTATTGTTTTCTTTGACCACTTGGGATCCCACTAAACTAGTTTTACCCCACCATATGTCTCACATGACTGTCCCAAGTCAGAAAGTGTGTTCATAGATTTGACTTTTGTGTAATATGTTTTGTTACATGTACACTTTGACGATATTCAGGTAAGAGCAGTATTATTTAACGAATATACTTTTTTTCTTGGGGGAGCTGGTGGGATTTATAGCTTATCACATGGCGTGGTATTCCACCTTTATTGATGGTCTCGTGGAGACCTTAGATTTGTAAGTTCCCTGTTTTTCTAGTGGTTGGATTGCAGTCTCTCTAACATTTACCCAATATCTTTTCCTTTTCATATATAAAGGGTTTCCTATGTAATTAAGGTAACCATTACATGGTTGGACTTTAAAATGTTTAGCAGGGGCCTAAAGTTCATGTGACTGTCTACTATGACTCAGTCAAGTGCATGGCTTGTTAGGTAGAAGAATTTAAAATTTCATTCTTAAGTACTTCTAAGTCATATTTCGTCACATGACCACCACATTATTGGCTGCTTTCTCTGCTGGTACAAATACGAACCTGCTGGTACCGAGATTTTTCAAGTTTACTTTGAAATCGAGTAGTTTGAATTGGGTTTTCTGTTTTATTTTAATATATTTTCAAAGTGAGGTAATTATTCGGTGTCAGAGCTCTCGAAAACTTGAAAAACTAAAATTTAAAAATTCAGAGGATGGTACTGAACTTTGGTCTGACATATGTAGCCTTTCTCAATTTTTTTTCAAAATTTTTTAACCTTTAGTATTGTCCCTAAATGCTTAAATGTGGTAATAAAATTATTTATGATAATATAAAGTGGTGCAATCCTTTTTTTCCTGTGGTAGGCGAGTGCAGTAACATGTTGTTCAGCGCTGTTTTGAAATTAAATATGTTTATTGGAAATCCCTTAAACCTCACTTTACATCGTTACTCACCATTGTGCCAAATTCCAAACTACCTGTCAATAAAATTATTTATCAATTGTTTTAAAGAGGCACTAATGACATTGGTACCGAAACTTATCATCAGTAAGCCATAACAACGATCCCATTACATACTTAGACTTCCAGTCATAATCGTTTTGTGTCAAAGGATTATTAACTTTTACCGATTCCAATTCCGAGAATTGCTCTTCCAAGTATCAGCATCCAAAATACATTTGATACACCATTTATAACTGTGGAAACAGTGAAGACAAAACTTCCGAGTAACATGCAAGGTCTTCTTCCGAACCTGTCTCCTAGGTAACCGGTCATAATTGCTGTAATCATTGCTGTTGCTATGGTAACACTAACAAGCAGTTCTTGGTCAACGGAGTCTAATTCGAATTCAGACCTAATAAATAATAGAGCACCGGAAATGACTCCAGTGTCATAGCCAAAAGAGAAGCCACCAAGTGCCCCGAACGTCGACACAGTAAACAAATACAGTGTGAATTTTGAACGAGTTCCAGCCATGCTGCTTTCATGCGGTGTTTTGTCGATGTTTACGCTATCGTTGTTCGATGTATAAGACCCTTTCACCATTATTAAATAAACACGTTTGGCTATTTATGTTGATATATAATCTTATCTTTGAACTTACAATCCGATGCACACTGTGACCAAGATAATTTGGACATTTATAAGAACTTTTTGTCCAACTGCCCTGGAATTTAAAATGCCGTTCAAATTTAACGTTATATATAACCCTATAGTAAAATTAATTATAGTGCCATGTAAAACTTAGTTGCAAATTTGATCGGTTATTTGGTTAAATCGTCAGAAGAAACTCTGTATTTCCGTGGTGAAAGGAAACCATTTTTATACGACCGCAAAAATTTTGTGGTCGTATTATGTTATGGGCATGTCGGCGTCGGCGTCGGCGTCGGTGTCGG
>JAULBM010300546.1:0-14845 GCA_032357055.1 Geukensia granosissima
CTTAAAATTTGAAATGGATCCAAATATTAAAACTAAAGTTATTGATCGGAAACCTAACTGTCTACAGACGCCGACGCTGACGCAGATGCCGACATGCCCATAACATAATACGACCACAAAATTTTTGCGGTCGTATAAAAAGAGCTTAGTTTATAAAACAGGACGTGGACAGGTGGCAGATTCAAAACTGTCTAACACAATAAAGTTCCCCAGATTTATAAAAATCTAATTTTTGTGGTTGCTGAGGAAAATGTGTTGAAACTTAGAGGATGGACATGGATCACTATATGTAAATCTCCCAAATCTCTGGCAAGATAACAACATACCTACAGAGGACAAAGACACAAAGTATTACATACTGTGAACAACTTCAAATTATCACTAGAATAATTGCAGACAGTATTCAAGATAGAGGGCAGGTATCAATACTTGATATTCCACATGAACAAGCGTAAAACTGGCTTAAATTCAGGCCAAAATCTCCTTAATTAGGTGCATATAATTATACTCCACCCTTATACTATAACACAGGCACAATATCAAAAGCTGATTTTTGTATACAATACTACATATTTTTTTTTATCTGAGACAACCACTTTTGAAATTAGAAATTACTCTAGCATTCAATAACACAAACTAGACATTGCTTTAAGACTCATTTAATTGTCAGGTCTAATATCAAACAAGTCTGAAACACACAGTCATCTAAACATTACAGTTACATAGTTAAGGATATTGTCTAACAGTCAACTAAACATTACAGTTACATAGGTAAGGTTGTTGTCTGACAGTCAACTAAACATTACAGTTAAATAGGTAAGGTTGTTGTCTGACAGTCAACTAAACATTAGTTACATAGGTAAGGTTGTTGTCTGACAGTCAACTAAACATTATGGTTACATAGGCAAGGATGTTGTCTGACAGTCAACTAAACATTACAAAACATGGGTAAAGCAGTTGTCTGACAGTCAACTAAACATTACAGTTACATAGATAAGGTTGTCTGACAGTCAACTAAACATAACAGTTACATAGGTAAAGTCAATGTATGACAGACAACTAAACATTACAGTTACATAGGTAAGGTTGTTGATTGACAAACAGTCAACTAAACATTACAGTTACATACGTAAAGTTATTGAGTATATAAATCTAAATTTATTATGGCATTCATATAAAATCATACTGTGAACAGGATACATTTTGATTACTTTCTAGTACTTGACACAAATACAACCTCACTGAAAACTCATATATATTAAATCACCTCTTTAATCATTGTATAAATATCTACCAGTAACTTGTTAAATTATGATGATATACATTGTATTTATTCTTATAAAATGCAAAAATCAGTATTTTTATTCAATGTATTGCATAAAAAAATTGTGCTGAAAAACAAAACATATTTAGAAAATTTTAAAATTGCCTTTCACACAACCATCTATTTAATAACACAAACTTTTGGATAATTTGGGGATAAAATGCTACTTTATAATTGTTTAAGCTTAACAATTTTGGGGATGAAAACACTACAACCTTAACTGTTCAACAAATCAGTAAAACAGCAATAAGAATTTTGGAATAAAGTATGTCAGGTCCAATTATAGCAGATGTAATGTAAGGTTTGGGAAAATAAAACTTCCGATACCTCTATAAGTTCTCCGGTATTGGTAAATTAACTTGTGCTAAATCTCCTGAGTTGAAACCAGTGATGCACAGTAATAAATTTGGATTTTTTTTTGCATGTAAAAGTCAAAATCTTAAATGACAAATAAAAAATTCCCTTAAAATGGACATTCCTATTTTCATATTTCTTTTGTTCAGGAGTTTGAATCATGTCCACAGCTTTCAATGTTATATTTTTCATTAAATGTTGCATGTAGAACTGACTTTTATTATGGCACAATACAAGATTTTTTTTATATATTTTGTTTACAAGTTACTTCAATGACTAAACTACAATAAATGTAAGATTGTCTTCTTTTATATACAATGTATAAGGATATATTTTTCTTTCCATATTTAAGTTTTGCATGGGTCATTCATTATAAACTTATGAAATTTTCTTTTATTATAAAAATATGATTTGATCCTAACATCAATAAATGTACATGTAAATTGCATTTATTCTTTACATACAAGCTAATTGGTGTCAAAGTAAACCATCAATAATGCCCTAAAGTTTGATTCAGGGGCAAAGCTGAGATTTTTCAAAGGGGTGTGATTTACTTTCAAGCATTTAAAATTATCATTGACAATGCAGATAAATGAACAAATAAATGTTTTATCCTTTAAACAACCTTTTCTTTTCTTTTCGCCCTAAATTTAGAGGTTCCAATTGCACACACCCCTTTCTAAGGTGCATTTGATGAATACTTCTTGAAAATTTTGCCTTGGCAAAAAGAATTTGATGTGATACACAAATACAACTTACTTGACAGATAACAAATTCAGATTGGCTGTATTCCTTATTTACCTACCTCTAAAACTGTCAATGCTTTTATGTATTTCTTTTTTAAGAAACAATCTAAACTAACTATATTTCAAGAAAATGTTACCATACTGATAAGACACTGGCCATCTATAAAATGCAAATTTTGGACAATAGCTTTACCACTAAAGGTCAGCCATGCTCAGAGCAGTATATAAAGACAGAATCTGCTGTGAAATACAGAGTTTTTAACTAATCCAATAATGTTGTAAAAACTAACAAGACAGCAAACACACAAAGACTTTAAAACAGGAACATTTAACCTGAGAATGAGTGACTAGATATAGGTCAAGGTCTACAATCATTTAAAGCTAAATATATCACAATCATATAAATACTTGTAAAAAGGCAAGGACCAATGTATAGCCTACTTGAAAAACTCTTATCTGGAAACCCAAGTTGTTTTTCAAATAAATTGGAAATTAGATTCGTCTCCCTCTGTCTCCCTCGTGAGGAATAATGCAGCCACTGTAAATGAGAACAAGAGTGTGAGACAAATCTCATGTTTACACTTCTAAACCTAATTCGAATTAACTCGTTAAAATTTTTGCTTCATTATAGAAGTATTTCTCCCTTTTCACTGTTGCTTTCTACTGCAACATATCCATATATTAACTGATATTTGGGGCAAGTTGCATAAGTCATTGTTTCTAAATAACCTCTGAGTTTCCAGAAATGGCTTTTGCAAAGGGCTTTATACACAATGTCATGTATGTACACTTTGGCTTAAATTAATATTCAGTCTCTGGAAAAATTTCCTCTAATCCTGTGGGTTCATTATATTTTCCTGGCTATAAATTAAGTGGATGTTATTGAGCAATGAATATAAATATTCAACCAAATACAATTTTTATTCATGTATTATGTTATCTCTAATTTTAACAAGGACAACACAAATCTTGGCATCCCCTTGCTGTGCAAACTTCAAGATAGTATGTACAAAACTATTATCGTCAGTACCTTCAAACAATGAATTTTCTATGAACTATGAATATTAATAGCCATGAAAATAAATGAATTTTCTATGAACTATGAATATTAATAGCCATGAAAATAAATGAAACTACAGTATTTCATGTGTGTACCTTTCTTTCCAAAAAACCAAGGTAAGATATGGCTTTGTTTTAAATAAAGTAACATGTGTTGAGAATTAAATAATTGATTAATTTTGAGCAAGCCATGGACAGTAGTTATTTATAGATATTGGCCTATGAATGTTTTTACCCTGACGAAGTTGTAAATTGTTAAGAAAAAAAAAATTTTTTAAAAGCTTTGAACATTAAATGCAAAGTATTCCTCTATGTTATACTGTACATGAGGTTATATTTGTGGGAGAAATATTTTGCAAAAGTGATTTGAGCAGGATGTACATATTTCCATGGTAAGAATATTTTGTGCATTTGAATTACATTAAAATATTATTTACATGGATATGTAATTTTTTGCAGATGATACCTTCATTCATAAAATTTGTTCTGGTAAAAAATGAAAATTTGATGACCACAAAAAATAACCATTTATACAGTTATGTTATGTAGTTTAATCAAAACTTGCCAAGCCATTCAAAATGTTTTATTTAATCGTTATTTCTAAAAGCTTAATAGGCTTCCCTGAATTAATGCAGATCTTAAGGACAACCTGAATATTGTAAAAGATGTTACAAGATAAGATAAAAAAAACTTTAAAACTCTTAAAACAATATGGTATTAGTACAACTCAGATCTAAATTTATGAATTCAACAATAACTATGAAATATACAAAAAATAAATTTTAACAAACATATGTTTATTGCATTTTTATGATAAAATTAAAATTTGTAGATCTACATCTGACAGCAAAGTTTAAACAGAGTTAACATGATCCTGAAACTTATAATCATATTGTTTCTATGTATTTAGACTGACAAAATTCATATTTTTTTTTAAAAGACATTGTCAGAGAAATGTGCCCAATTTAGATTGGTTTCTTGGAAACATAATTTTCTTTATCTGATAAAGGTCCACTGCAAAGGTTTATTAACAGGTTTTCAAATGTTTGCCTAAATTTTTTAATATCAATACTGATAGTTCATTTAGGATTTTTTTCATGGGTTTACCAAATGCTATTTAGGATTTCATGATAGCTTTGCCAACATAAATACAAAACTACAAACAGAAATTTTGGTCACTTGAGAAAAATATACTTTTAACGGAACAAGATTTTAAAAATCTGGCAATATTTATATCATGACCAGTTCTGCTAATGTTGTTGAAGTTATGCCATGAAATTTTACTACTCATGGGTATGTTTTGGAGGAATTACTTTATTTCTTGTGGAAGTTAAACTGCAATTCCCAAAAGAACTTTATAATTAAATAGATAATAAATCTCTAAAATATGGACCTGGTGTTGGAAAGTATGGTTCTTCTAGGGGTGGAGATATACATGTACATCTATCCTCAACAATGGCAAGTCTCTTGTTTAGTTTTCATCAATTAGTTTCGATTACTGCTAAACTTCCATGTAAAGAAAAGCACCACTTATTATATTACTTCAAAATAATTTTGTACCGAGGATAAATAACTACTTGGTTGACTATCAGTACAATAAACTCATTGAGGCACTGCAGTTCCATTTCCACAAAAAATAGAGTAATTCTGCCATAATATGAGAGAAAAGAGAAACACAATACAAAATACAATACAACCAGATCTACAGTCATTATATACAAACAGAATTATATAATAAATAATTGAATAATTATGTACACGTATGAATATAACAAAGATAAATATCTGAAGCAAGTATATATAAAATTGCTGGAAAATTAAAATGATATTTATTGCACAAGTTCAGGGCAGGGTAAAACAAAGTACACAAATTTATAAGGCACCAAACAAAAAAATTAAATGCAAAGGCACATAAAAATATTTGTGTCACAGATAATAACCATAAATATAAAATTAAAACCCACAGAAGCAAAACACTTAACAGGAGATAACAAAACAAAGAGGCTACAACATACAATTTGGTCCTTAGAAACTAAAATTAGTTATGTCTCACCCTACATCGTTATCAATTATTTCATAGTTATTTCATAGTTTACATTATAAAATTTGTCATTTTTCATTACCCAATATATTTCAAACCAATGGAAATAGAATTTATGGCACAAACATTGATAGTGTATACTTCAATACCTTTTCCATATCTAGTTAATAAAAAATTTTTTCTACTATTTTAAACAAATCAGTTTTCTTTTTCAACTACTTACAACATTAAAAGATTTGTCTCTCAAATTCTCACTTTTCGTAACCCAGTATGCATCCCATTATTTGTAGGTTTTTGTTCGAGTTGTCTCCCATGCAGGAAGCTATCTTTATATAGCTGTTACGTGAAAAAACCTTAAATGTTGACATTTTTCACAAAAACCACAATATTTACTTAGAGAGAAAAAATTGATCTGGTATGCGTTAATAAAGTGATCTTTGCAAAAAAATTGTAAGGTGAAATACAATTTTAATGAATAAAACCTTAAAATTTAGCATTACACCTTTATTGCTCTAACATCCCTTATAAGAGACAGCACTTAAAATCCAGATTAAATTTATCAACAGATGTAGTATCCTACTGAAGATAAGGGAATAGTCACACTTAAAACAGCTAGATATAAATGTCTAGATGCTGCTATAAAGAGCTAAAAAGGAAATTGACTGAAGATGATTTTATCAATTAATGAAACTAAATAAGGAATAAGTATTGAAATAAAGAAACACTTTCAATGTTTGCCCCATTAGTTTAGATCACCTGTAAATGTGATCAATCGGAAGTAAACTATTTTATTTTATAGTAAACAGTCAAAAATTTATTTAAAATTGTCCATAGATTGGAGGAAAATGTGTACTGGGTAATAGATCATTGTTTTGTGGAAGATCTGTCTTGTCTGCTTAAACATTTTTCTGTGATTAAGATGAACTCGTCAATTTAAAACTTATATATGGATTATCTTTGGTGTTTGTTAAGAGACTGATATGAGAAATCAAGTAAAGTCGACCAACGATAATCTGTTTATCGCTGGTTTGCCATATAACATCAGTTGCATAATTTACCTCATGACATCAAAGAACACTGGAATCAAAAAAAAATTATTTCATACCTGTGTAAATGCCACACAATAGAAGGCAGTAAGATCAATGCAAAAACACATAAACCAGCGATAAAAAAAATTGAAATATTTCACTCTTTCATTGATAATTTACTTTTTAAAAATCATTTAAGGAATATATGTGCAGATAATTTAATACCTAATCCATAGAAAGGAATCAATGTTCCTCATATATCTATCGTCTCAAAATCTGAAAGACCAAGATTCTTAATTTACAACCATTTACCACCACTTAATGTAAAAATGAAAGGCGAGTCAACAATTTTTTATTAACAAAACTACTAGTAACTTTTCTCACTTCATGCTATTCATCTTAATTAAACTAAGAATGTGGCAAGTAAAATTAAAGAAAATAACAAAATAATTTAAACAAAGAATGGTTTCCTTTCTTTTTTTGGGAGTTTACTTGATTTTTGCACATTACCCTCTGTAGAATCACGAGGGCTGTTGTTTTTGGAGGACTGCCCAGAATCAGAAGACTTCCTCTGATGAGATTCAGTGGATGCCTTTCTCACAGGAGCCTGTTTACCTTTTGCCTGTTGTTTAGTTGGTGGTTCTAATGCCACATTACCCTGTGAAGCTGCTCGCCTGCGACCACATGTTGCACAAGAAATGTGTCCAGTTCTGTTGCTGTGTGTCACACTTGTTCCCATGACACACTGACCATGTGCATGTTTACGGATAGGTGCAGTTTCAGATTTTGATGCAGATTTGGTTGCAGACACCGGATGTTTACGACTAGATGATAAGGATGAGGTACTTATTGATCTTTGTGCTCCACTGACTGCTCGTGCAGCGATTGCAGCTTTACCCATTACGATACCTAAAGGTCCTTTCTTTTTCCGCTCCTTGACAACTGGTTTTGACTGGTCTGACTTTTTACTTACTTTACCTAAAGACTCTCCAGATTGCACAGACATATCAATACCAGTATGAACACTCTGGGTGAGTGATGTTTGAGATGACAGCAACTGTTCATCCTCTAATTCTAAAGAAAAAGTAACATTTTTCTTTCCCTCCAATTTCTTGCTGCTTACAGAATTGATCATACCAGATCGTACTGTCATGTCTAAATCAGATGTACTTTTGCTACTGACAATCTTATCATCAATTTCCATTTCAATGTTTGACACTCTTTCAGGTTCAGAACTATTTGTATGTATTGAAAGAGAAGACATGCTTCCCTCTCTGCTATCCAACGATGATGACATTTTATGCATTTGCCAGAGTGTATTGCCCTGTCCTGAATAACGCCTAGAAAGTTTTGGTGACAAACTGCCGCCATAACCATCTGCTTCTTTTGATTTGTTGAAGGAATCAGTCAGTGATGTTCTAAATAAAGGTGGTGATCTTTTCTGTTGGGTGTTTCTACGAAGTATAGGAGGTGACGTTTTTATGCCAGTGCTCTCAGCATCTCTTTGAGCCTGTAACAATGCATGTCTTTGAAGTAAAGGAGATGATGGACATGTGATTGTCAGTGATTTCAGAGGAGGCAGATCTGATGGTTTTGGTTTCGACTGAGCATTATTGTTTGAGTCTTCCAGACTATTATTTTCTGTCCTCTCTTTAGACTCCTGCTGAAATGCAGGTTGATTGCACACAAATTCATTGTTACTATGAGCATGTGAGGGAAAATGTGCTTTAAAATCTTCTTTAGAAAAAGTTTTCTTAGTAGCTTTTATCAAAGCTTCTATGGTAGGAGATTCTTTGCCTGACTGGGATTCCGATTCCTCCGAGGACATTGGTAAAGGGTGACTTTCTGATAAGGCAATGTTTGGATCTGAATGCATGGTAGTATGAGCAAGTGTGGAAGCGAAATTATGTTGAGGTGGATATTCTCTAATGGGACTACTTTCAATAACAGTAATTGTAGGTAAATTCATACGCCTTTTATCCAGTTCTAATGTCTGAACAGTGGAAGGATTTAATTTGAGTTCCTGTGGTGGGGATCGTTTGACTGAATCTAATGGTGAATTTGATGATTGTTTTACAAAATGATTGCCTTGGTCTTCACTCAATACCATGTCACTTTCTCCTGAAAAAAATAAGAAGAATTAATACAAGAAACTTCATCTTTATCTGTCAGTGTCAGTCACATTCTTATACTGATTATTGTAATATATCAAACAATCATTTTTTATTATTCTGCCTTTAACTGTTCCAAGGGACAAACAATTTACACATCCAGCTAACAACACTTTCTTACTGCCAGTAAAATTTTAACATGGCTTCAAAGCATCATGGAAAGCACACTGTAAAGCCTCATTATGTTCCTTTACCCACCACACTCACCAACAAAATAGTGGGCATGGCTACTGACTGTAGAGTTTCTATGGCATTTTACATCCAATAGGTCTGACTCCACCAGATGAATAGAGTTGTAAGTATGTTGCAAGAAAGATAAAGTACCAATGGCTTTATTATTATTTTCTTCAAATTTACAATGAGGGAAAATTATGTTGGGGCAAATTAATACAACATGCAAAGAAGTCAAAATTTACCCCTTAGTGATAACTGTGGTCTTGTATCATATAGATAGCAAAAAAAAAAATCCCCTTATATCATAAAATACATGGAATTTTATCTTTAGTATTCAATAATGTGCTTTCTTTAACTTATATGCAGAAAACCAAGAGCTCCCAGGAGTTTGTATGGCTCAACTGACAGAGACTCTTTTCTGGTACTTGTCAAAATTTTGGTACTGGGCTATTGGCTAAGTAGTTTCAAGCCAGGCTGATTCTAAAGTGAGTTTCCCTAAGGAATCTATTCAGCAAGTTTGGCTGTGCAGCCAAATTAGCAAGCAGGGATGCTCAACATTTCTTTGGAAGAACATTCCAACCAAGTTTCCCATAGGACCTATGCTAAACTAATTTCGACTATGGCAGCCATCTTTGTTGGCTGGTAGGCATGCCAGACAATTTTGCTAGAATACCACCAAACGACTATTCTGCTTAAGAGGCCTATTTTAAACTAAGTTTTGGCAGCAACAGCCATAGTTGGTTGTTGGTCAGGGATGCCAAAAAAAATTTTGAAAGAGGACCATATAATGACCATTGCACCAGAGTTTGGTTGCAATTGGCTCTGGAGTTTCAGATAAAAGATTTTTAAGTGAATTTCCCATAGGGTGCTATGTTAAACTAATTTTACCAGCGGCATCAATCTTGGTTGTTGATCAGGGTTGCAAGACACAATTTTGGTAGAGGACAACCAAAGGATCAATTCACTAAATTTTGGTTGGGTCCTATGTTACTTTAAGGTCAGCTGCATCAGCCTTCTTGGTTGAGGATTTCTCCCAAATTTTGGTTGCAACTTAGGCCTACCTTAAAAATATGTTTGTTTGCTGTTTCCAACTGAACATTCAGAGTGTAGGGTCGGTAGGTAGGAAACATATTTTATTTTATCAACAGTGATGAAGGTTTGCAGAAAAAATAATAAATGCACACCAAAAACATGAACTTGATATTGGATCTAATCGCAAAACGATACAGGCAGTAACCGGAATATCCGGATCAAATAAAAAAATTTTTTTTTAAATAGGCATAATAAAATTTTGACAGTCGGGCCGATTTTTCTGGGTCGGTCAGTAAACAGCAAACAAACAATATTTTACTTTAGGCATTATTCTTAGTATTACACAAGAAGATTTTAAAGTTATTTAAACAAGTAAGGCTGTGGCAGCCATCTTGATTGGTGGTAGGGGATGCCCGACATAGTTTTGGTAAAGGCAAAGTTTGGTTGCGATTAACTCAATAGTTTTAGGCCAGAAGATATACCAGCCCCGATTTTTTTTTCTATTTTTCATAATGTTGGCAATCCTGGATAGCAGGTGGTGATGTCTAACATAATTTTGGTAGAGGACCACCCAAGAACTGTTTCAAATTAGCTGAGTGGTTTCAGTGGAAAAGTTATTTTGTAATTGTTAACGATGGAAGTGAAGTTATGGCAAAAGGTCACATGGACTTTAAGGCCAGGTGAGCTAAAAAGTGTTTTAAGGAATTAAAATTATGAAGAAAAAATGTAAAATGTAAAAGTATCTTCGCATTAAATGTGATTTATTGACAAATCATGGAAGAAAGAAAAATGCAAAAAATTTGTCAATATGGTTGTCCTTGAAAATATTCAAATTAAGTTCTCAGCCTTTAAAACCTATTTTTTCCTAAGCAAAAATTGTTTCCTGCCTCTGACATTCTGACCACACTGAACAGAAAGGGATATTACTTTAAAATAAACATCTGTTAATTCTGGAAATATTGTCAGTAATTGGAGATCATAAGAAATACAACATATAATTTAGTTTCTCATCACACAGGTTACAACATACAGTTTACTTGTTTAGTGGAATTTAAACTAAATATTCAGCAGAAAAGTAACTACCAAAACAAATAGGGAGATTTGTGACTTGACTCTTTAGGAAAAGAAATAGTGGTATGATAGTAGTGTGTAGCTTCTTATGTAACATAAAATAGTCCACCCCAATGAAATATTGTCAAAAAATACTATTGTTTATTATGATGAAGTCCAAGGACAGAATAAAACACATTGATGATCATGAAATATCGTCCTCTTGGTTTTTCCTAAGAAATATATAATAAGAAGAACACCTTTTTACAGGACACTTTTTTGGCTTACGCTTAAACAATGAGATTTGTATCAAGAAGCCCACATGTTTAGCTTGAAATAATAAACATAAAGGTTTTAACAGAATTTTTTTAAATAACCTTAATACAAAATAAATGGGTAACAATAAAAAATAATAAAAACAACTGAATTGGTTACAATATATTTTAAATAAATAAAATTGCTGTTGGGTAACATTCATAAACAAAATGCCGCGTTCTGTTCATTATTTCAAATGCACTTACAAGATTAATTTTTAGTTGTATACAATTTCAAATTCAGAACTATGCATTAGTATTCTGATAATGATTAATTATCTCTGGCAATGTGTTAATTATCCTCAATTTAAGTTACTATTTTCTTCGCAATCATATATATCAATACATGCAATTAATTTGTTTTTAAAATATATAAAACATTTTTTTTCCAACACATTATTAAAAGAAAGTAAAATACGAGGTCAAAATCTTAAATATCAGTGAGTGAAACTCCTCCTTTACTTTATATAAGAAAGTTCTTATCTCCAGTTGTTCTGTAAATCTGCCATCATTTTGATGAACTAAGCTGTAAGCTAGCATGCTATTGTATAGCTATAGCAATTTTTATTTTTGTGTTTTCTTACAGTAAGTTTTTTATTTAACATTTCCCCTAAATATGAATTTCTCAATAAAAACTAGGTTCAAATCCCTATTACGCATATATATGAAATCCCTGCTTAATAAAATGGGTGATCCAGAAATCCAGCTTTGCACCCCAATAATAAGTCATGTTTACATTATACTTAGTAAGCAAGGTTGAACACAAGTGCAATAATGACTGTCTGTTCTAACAGTCCACCCTTCAAATTTAAAAAAATGTCTGTACTCAATGTCAAGCTTTTGTGGAGTGTGGTTTTGGAGCTTAATTAAATAATAGGTTAGTATCCACCTTTTATTCAATTTACATCAAAAGAAAGAATTATCCCATGATTAAGCGTTTATGTAAAGGTTAAAGGATGAAGGTAGGTTTTTATTTAGTTCATTTAAACAGATGAGAAATAGAAGGTAATGTCTAAAAAACCCAGAGACGTAGTCCCGAGGATTTTTTTTGACATTACCTTCTGTTTTGAAGATGTTTAATGAAATAAAAACTGTACTGAATCATTCAACCAACTTACAAACTGACAAATAACGGAAAATGTTTGTATTATGTAAGAATACAGTAGACAGTTTTTCTGTCATACATTTTTCCCTTGCCAAAAAACTCTGATACAAAGTAAAGTTGCGATATTTCAGCTATGGACAAATGCATCCATCAAACTCCTTCTGGTTACAATAAAAATAATCCAAACACATACTGAAGACAACATTAATATATTGTTTTATGTAACAGTGAAGTATTTTCTTTACATTAAAGCTGCAAAAATAGTATAATTTTCAGTACATAAATTTAAGCTTTATGAATGTTTGACCAACAGCAGCTGGCCAGGTAACAACAATAACACACCATGCATTAGTTTACCTGTCCCGTCACCTGAGCAGCTTACCTGTAATTATAACTTACCATCAGTCAAAATGTTAACAAACTTTAAGAATCTTCTAAATACCAAAAGGTAGGGAAATTTAGCATGCAAATTTAAGCAATGTGTTTGTATAAAGTGCTATTGCATTTAACTACTGTTAGTAAATTGCTGGGTCTAGTTCAAAACATGCAAACACTGTAAAGATAAAACCAGGTTGGGTGTCTAACCCCCTCATTACCCAAATTGTCTTTAAACACCTTAAAAGGCTATTTGTTACAGAGTTTAATTTCCTACAAATTATCAAAACCACCTGTATTTTAAAACTTATCAATTGTCCAGATTTGAAAACTGAAAAACGTATTTTGAAACTGACCAAAACCTTTCATCTTATCTCTTTTCTTTCAATCATGATTATTTTGAATCATAACTATTTTAAAATATTGGAATTCAAATATAATTTTTTAGGCTTTATGCATAATAAATATGTTATGATACCTTTCATGATATCATTTAATGAATGTCTTATGAAGGAAAAGTTTTAAAAAACAAATAAATTCTCAATTAAAGCATTCACCCATAATACGGAGGTGTACAAACCACCAGACCATACACCAATGTACCCCAAATACAACATATGCAGTGCTACAAACAATGTACAGTTCCTTTCAGTGCTGTGATAAAAAAAAACTTATTGCTTTTAAAAATAAATTACCTGTGTTAAAATCTAATTTATACACCAAACTACATGTTTTAACTTCAATGATTATGGTTTTGCCAAACAACAAGCATCAAAATATGAGATTGATGTTTTTGTATACATTTTAAGAATTTTCAAATCATTCACCACCAGAATTTTGCAAAACAATGCTTAAGGATGTCAGCCATTTTATTCAGATTTTAGAACTCCTCTGGTTTTTTTCTATTTCATAGCATTAATATGATTGCCCAGTAATCCTCACCTTTTTTCATATTATCTTAAACACACTTTAAAATGCCATTTTAAAAGTTTTTATGAAATTCTTTTTATTTCTTCCTGTTTTTTAAAGGACAGATTGTACTTGAACAAAACCTATGGAAAATCAACAGAAATCATTTTCCCGCCAAATTTTCAAATCCTTATATCTTAAAAACAAGCACACTGACCCATAATTTTTTTCTGCTTATTTTGTTCAATTGTAAAAGATCTTAAAAGTAATCATAAGCTTTTGAAAACCTTTTGTTTCTTATATTAGCAGCGAACATCCTTACACATTTCAATTAAGATACATCAACTGTGATATATTAAAGCAAAACGCTTCACACAAAAAGAACTGTATAGGGTAGGTGCTATAGAGGTTTATTAAAACTTACACTAGATGTAACCATAATATTCTAGTTGAACTGTAAAGAAGACAAGATGCCATGTAATCTATAATGCTTGGATTATCAAAGAAAGCAGCAAAGTCACAGATCACAATGCATGATTAAAGTAAAGTATCAAATTACATGTTACAGCAAAGTATCAAAAACACAAACTGTTAGTGCATATGCTGTCTAATAACTTAATTGACAAAAATAATTTCTGTAAGCCATCATGCTTGGATTTTAATTAAGGCTAAATCTCAAACATTTGATACAAAAACTTTGGTCCCACTTTCGTAACGTGCATTTTTATAATTAAACAACATCTTTGGATTTTTATAATATTGCTATGAATACTCTAATCTCCTTTTGCAAGAAGAAAATTTGGGTTTCAGAATTATCTTGTTAATTATAAAATAGGAACAATAAATTATAGCAAAAATTTAAGAAACTTTGTAAAAAATTAATCTGATTTATTACAAAAATGAATATATTATCTGATCAAGGAATAAAATACAAAATCATAATATGGATTAATAATTTATGTACAGTTTTTGTGAATATATGTTTAAATATTGGACATAATATAAAATATATTGGCAAACGATTCACAAGTTAAGTACAGGACCATCTAGCAATCATTTCTGCAAAGGAAGAATTCAATCCACTTTGTAGTTTCTGACCAAAAGATGTTTGCAATTTGGACCAATCAGAACACATAATTTGCCCTGGTGGCCATGTTGAATTT
>JAULBM010300557.1:0-14844 GCA_032357055.1 Geukensia granosissima
AGTTTTGAAGATAATATGAGTCAAAATGATCTTTTATCCAGTCATATCACTGTGTCCAGCACTTTACTGTTTCCAACACACTACTGTGTCCAGCACATTCTTGTGTCCAACAAAATACTGTGTCCACACTTACCCAAAGGGTCTTTTTTTTCACCTTTCACATTTCATCGTGCTGCAGTCGTATCATGCTGCGCTTGCCAAGCACCTCTGTTATATTAAGCTTCTTACTTGAAAATCTATTGAAACCCCTTCATTGTTAGCAACAGTCTTGTATCTTAATATATATTTATTACATGATGTTTTGGTATCATGACAAATATAGTATCCAGGAATTGTTAGTTTGTATTTAAATTTATGTTCCTTGTTGCACAAGTAAAAACCTATGGCTACACACCTGTTTACATGAATTTAACAATTTAGACAAAAGTAACATGAACTAGCCTTATCAGATACTTAGAATTAATAGCCAGGCTCTTGTGGAATTTGAATATAAGATAATTTTTATTCTGCCCTTTACAGACAGTGATTTGTTATAAAAAAGATGCCCATGAAAGCAGCTTATGCATACGTTAATTAAAACAAATATATATGATTTTTGCTTGTAAAAAGGGATCTGGGGGCGGATTCCACAATTAGGTTGAAGTTTTGGTTAAAGTTATGTTTTCTGACAATAACTCAGATGTTTTTGAATGGAATTGATGGATACTTGGAACATTAATAGATATATATGTAAGGTACTGCACGAAGCAAGAATTATAACTCTGTTGCGTGTTTTGTCGAAATTATCTTCCCTTGAATTAGGTTAAAGTTTTGTTTTCTGACAATAGCTCAGATGTCTTTGAATGGAATTGATTGATACTTGGAACATTAATAGATATATATGTAAGGTGCTGCACAAAGCAAGAATTATAACTCTGACCTGCTTATTGTCAAATACTGTTAGATATTAAAATACACCAATCCATCACCTTATTACTTATTTTTAATCATTTGTCCCATGTACAGCTATGTCTTGTATTATAACATTGAAAAATCCGGCTTTAATGCGGTTTCCGCATATCTCTTGTCTATGTAGTGTTTTGTTTGGTATAAATTTCTATGTAGTGTTTTGTGTGGTATAATTTTCTATGACGTGTTTTGTGTGGTATAGTTTTCTGTGTAGTGTTTTGTGCGTTTTAGTTTTTTATGTAGTGCTTTGTGTGTTTTTGTTTTCTGTGTGGTGTTTTGTGTGTTAAAGTTTTCTTTGTAGTGTTTTGTGTGTTATAGTTTTCTGTGTAGTGTGATGTGTGTATTTTTCTGTTTCTGTTGTATGTCATTTTCTATGTGTTCCCATGTCTTCGAGTCGTGGTTTAGTCTGTACTTTTACATGATGTTTTGATTCTTTTTTGTATCTTCAGACAGTTTTTGTTTTAAATTATGAATAAAGAAATAAATGATGAGATTTGAGATGAGATATCCATAAAAAAATATGAATTAAGATAAATATTACTTTAGAAAAACATTTCAACTGCAAACTGTGAAAAATCTTATGATTGAAATAATAAAAGATACCTTATTCCACAAAATCTATTTGAACAATGTGTCATTAGCATAAGCACAATTACACGATGGCGACGACATATTGAACTGGACAGCTACTACTACATATGTAATGATCGTACCAAAAACCTACAACAGAAACAGATATAAGCTACTTTGTGAAAAAAAAAATGATCTTAACCTGACTTTTTCATTTTTTAAGTCTTAGTTATGAAGCCATGAAGTTTGGTATTACAATTTGTCCGACATTTACATTGTCTTTTAGTAGAATTTAATAGAAGCTACAGAAGAATATCTTAATTTATGTAGCATACTCTTCAAATATATCCATCAAATGCATGAGATGCAAGTTAACAGTGAATTGGTAAGAATAAGGATTCATTCCTAGTTGAACTCTTTCTTGTTGATTTAGCTTCTTACTAAGTATTTCAATTTTTTGAATGAGTGCTTTTCTACTATATTGGATTTTGACCTTCCCTTGTTTTGGTATTAATGCTGCTAATATGAGGTTGCACTACGTACACAGCTTTTTGAATTTATGACATTGAGACTACATTAATAATCAAGTACTTATTATAAATTGACAAGGTTTAATCAAATAAGCCAAGATATTATACATACCATTAATATTGTACTATGATCAATTACAAACAGGTTTAGTACTTTCACTCCAATAGAACAAACTGTCAGTCTGGTTAGGAATAGTTGTATCTATGTTTAAAAAAAATTAGACATTACCATAACCGGGTTTATACCAGAGTCAATCCCATGCACGATATATAATCGAAATACAGCCGAATTCGACCGTTGAACGGTTCGAGGGGATTTTCATGATTAGTTTCTAATGGTTTGTTTTATATATAAGCTTTGAACTTTGAATTTGTTAACAAATATGCTTTTCATACTTTACTGGTAATGTTAAACCCAAACAAATATTAGTATTACCAGGTAAATTTCGAAAAGAAAAATAATAAAAACCCTAACAAGAAATACAATATAATAACTCCAAAAAGCTATAGCTAAACATCAATTAATGCCTCCCCATCATAAAAAACATGTTTCACAATAATCAGAAGCTCCCCAAAAATTACAATGATTCAACATGCACATTGTCCTAGTAAGCTTTGTTACTGACCGAAAAAGAATCCTAAACAAATATGTGGCACAGGAACATCCCTTTAATATTCCATTATTTTTTGTACTTGTCTCAGAAGTTTCAAACAAATTGCTCAATAGGGTCCAACCTTAAACTTATTTAGGCTGTGGCAGCTATCATGGTAGGTTTTTAGCTAGGAATGCGGGATACACGATGTGAAAGGACTACCTGAGGACAATGCAAGAAAAGTTTGGTTCTAATTGGCTCAACAGATTAGACAAGATGAGTTTCCGTGAATTTCCAATAGCATCATATGTTAACTTAGTTCAATCGTCACAGCTCTCTTGATGAACTGTTTTTTTTTTTTTTTGAAGTAGTATCCTTTTTTTGGAGGTCGGAAATAACATTTTCAGTTAATATGGACGGAGTAGGGTCATATGGCCAAGTAAGATTAAAGTCCATATTCTAGGATTTTCACTGCAGACTCCGTTATCAATCCATTCTTTGCCAACTGTATTTTGATGTAGCAGAAAACTGCTAACTGGTGTGCTTTGAACGTTTAGCATTTGATTCGTATTTTGGGTTTTAAAAAATATTACAATATTTCGGAGTGTCCACATTTAAAAAGTCACCCTGACACTTACATTTTCGTGGGCTTTATACTTCATATTTTCTATGTTTGGGAAATCCGCTCAGCAATAAAGTAAAGCAATCCTGTTCAAAGACCCGATTATAGTTATTATTTGTAAATTTCAAATAACGTTGATTTCTGATATGAAACTTGAATTCGAAGTATACTGCGAAAGCAATGCAATGCAATGTATCAGATACCAAACAATGTTCTATTCCGCCCAGGAATTTCTATGCAGATATCTGATCATCAAGGGCAAACCAAATTGCTAGTCATCTGCAAAATCAAGATAATATACAAGTAAAAACACGAATCTCCAGTCGGGTGAAAAGTCGATGAAGTGAACAAATAAGTGAATATGGTTCTGGAGTAATTTAGAGACATCATCACCGAAAAAATTGTTGAGATGATTTTGGTATACTCCCTTTATTGAGAAAATCGATGCATAAAAACGAAAATAGGAGGAGTTGAAGTCAAATATTATCTTCAAAATGTATTTATTTAGATGTTTTTGTTTTTAAATTCGTGATTATTTTGAGATTTGATGATGATTCTGTATGATGCTGAGCTTGAAAATTGATCATAAGAATCACCTTTGAACGTACTACCTCGGCTTTTGAATATGGAGATCGTTTATGTTGCTGTTTTTCTTTTTTTAAACAGGCAGCACAAATAAAATATGTATAGTCTTTCTCCACAGCAAAG
Organism: Geukensia granosissima; assembly: GCA_032357055.1. Taxonomy (NCBI): domain Eukaryota; kingdom Metazoa; phylum Mollusca; class Bivalvia; order Mytilida; family Mytilidae; genus Geukensia; species Geukensia granosissima. The sequence continues at coordinate 3,972 of JAULBM010300557.1, forward strand.
ATCTCTTACTCTCGGTGTCAGTAGATGGACTCTTCCTTGGGTGATGTAATTTTTCTCTCATTGTCAAGCAATAATTTTTTCACGTCAAAACTATCCTGACGTCGAAGCTTTGGCACTCAATGCCGTACCTTGCGTCGCAAAGATGATATGCATGACATAAGATTATCCAAAGACACTTGTGTAGGAAATTGTTTATTAGCATGCTGTGACAAAATGTTTTATTTTAAAAAAATGTTTAAAAAAAAACACTTGTAATTAGTAAGCGAAAAATCTGTAGCTTCATAAACAAATGATTTTAAAAAGATGTCAATGCAACCCATATTTTAAACGAAATAATTTGAGTACCGAAGTTTGGATTTCAGTGAAGTTGATATTATGGGTAACTAACATTTCTTCTTTTCCGAGAAAGTTATAATTTACTTATCAGCTATCCAAATTTGTTTATAAATGATCATGATACCAAATGAAATAAGAAACCGTAGAGTAGCCGAATCTGTTAGTTTGTTTTCGGATAAAGCAATAAGTGCAGGTAAACAGCACTGAAAAATCGCATTATCCTGCGCGCCAATGATTCCAATCGCATCCGTTCAAATGACTTCATTTCCCATCTTTGTCACTTTCGGTGACGTCACATGTGGTGTCATTTTAGGTCCAACCGAACAATCATAACTGACGGGAACGGTGTCCGCATACCAATTGCTTAACAATTGGACATTCAAGATATCTGCCATTTTCCTGTTAAAATTTAACATAATTTCATCTTCGGTTTTTATATCGAAACTTTGATAGACTTTTTCAGCACAAATATAACACAAGAATTATTATCCTGACTAAAATTCTCAGTTTACTCCTTACTACAATTTTGTCCTCGACTGACAAATTTTATTCTCTTATGCGTCTATTGCTTCTGTCTGATTAGTTCTAACATATAAAGAAAATTATCCATTGCAGAAATGATTAACAAACAAAATCGACAAGAAAAGGATTAAAAGTGAATTTACCTTAATTGCCAATGGGAAACGATTTATATCGTTGCAGTTGCGGCAATAATGAATGTCCACTTTGCAAGAGATTTGCAAGTTTAGGAGAAAATCATTCAGAAATAATTCAGTTATGACAAAAAGATTTCAAATTTTCATCCAGATGGAACATTTTACATGTTTTAAATTCGATCAGCAAAATTTGGTAAAAAGCTATCTTGACTTAATTTTCGTCAAGTGTTGTAGTTGGCACAGCTATAACAGATTAAATGGCCTATAAAAATTCTTATAGAGTTCAATGTTAAACTGTTTCGGATAGTGACAGACATCTTGAATTTCCAATCGATGAATTATTCATAAATATGAAAATGAAAAGATATTGGGGGTTGCCAGGTTATAAAACGGAAAGCCTGGCCGTGGACCATAGTTGGTGACGTGTTTGGAGAGTGTCACGTCCTTGCATGGAAAAGACCTCTTTTGTAGTTTTCGAAAAAGGGAAGGCTGTTGCCGCTACAAAAGGCTAAATTTTTCGTCCCTACCCATCACTCCTTTTTTTCCGGTGGCAGTGAAAAACCGTTGCCCCTGTTGTGTCCCATCCCATCTTTTTTTCGTTATTGAGAATTGTTGACTTGTTCACGTCCTGAATATGAATGAAACATTTGCCACTGGACGTTAAGCAACTAACAATCAATAAATCAATCTAAATCGCCCCAAATAAAAAATCGTGTATGCGTAAAAAATACTGCTCTTACCTGAATATTATGAATAATGTACATTTAAGAGAGCAATAAACTCAAAGACAAACCTATGACCACAGTTCCTGACTTGGGACAGGCACATGAGGCATCGGGTGGGGGGTAAACTTGTTAAGTTGACTCCAACTATTGATATGGACTATACACCTACCATTCCTTTAAAATAACAGTTCCAAGTTGTTTCTGACAAGATGATTTTCAAAATGACATTAAGTAAGCAAGAATAACTTTTGGCAAAGTTAAAATTCGATCGGAAAAATTACAAATGCTAGGTTATAGCAAATTTAGTTGCAACTGACAAATAATGTTGCATCACAAAGTCTTAAGTGGAATGTCACAGATTCACGTGTTAATTACAAAGTTGTGGCGACTGAACTGAATGTCTAGTTAGCCAATGATTCAAAACGTTGGTAGATTATCATCCACTGATCATTCCTACAACATTACAATTTAGTTAGCCTATTGCTCTGGTGGCCATGTCTTTATTGCGATCGTAAAATTTCACACCGTTTTACAAAACCATCTTGAAACATTACTTCAAAGTTTGGTTTAAATTTGTTAAACAGTTTAAAAAGGGAATTTTTTGACAAGATAACACATGACGGAGACAATCACGACGATGGACGCAAATTAATGGCAAAATCTCACATGATCTTCTAGAAAAGGTGAGCTAACACGGTAAAAATTTATAATATTTCCGCCATTACTACTCTACGGGCAAACGAAGAGAATTTAAAAAAAATTAATTTACAATACCTGAATAATTGACTTTTCTGTTAGTGAACTTGTATCTATTTTAAAAAGTTCCTGAACAGGTCCATGAGCCTGAAATTGCAAATTAATTAACTTGTCCTCTTTAATTGGTTAATTATTTTCACGATGCGACAATAAAAGGCTATCAGTACTGATGTCAAAAATATCACCCAAAATTTTTATTATTGAAACTAAAATAATTTAATGTTTTTACATGTTTCTTTCCATCTCAACCAAGGTATCATCCGGAGAACACCATATCGACCTGAGGGCTTTAGTCCGCTGGACGATATTTGTTGAGGGATGATACAATGGTGGATATGGAAAAGTAAATGTTATTATCTATTTATCACATATGTTGTCCAATTTTTTTTAAATTTATGTAATAATCAATTAATTTTCTTTGATTTTAAAAAATTCTATTATGCATATATTTGAGAATAACTTGAAATCCATATCAGCCCTCATATGATATGATATAGGTCGTCTGTTGGGATAGCCCACCGTGCACCCCTGACATCTCTATGGGACATTTATTTGTCCCCAAAAACATTTATTAACGAAAAAATGTTAACATTCAATATTTTGAAACGTATTTGTGATTTGGGTGTCTCTTTATATCCCCGTGGGATATTTTTGCCAATTTAGTTTTTTACCATTTTTTCATTTTTAAAGGTAATTATATATAAGTTCACGGAACATAAAGTAGACCTGTTGGGTATCATTAGAAAGGTCTATACATGGCTTTTCAAATCATGTCTAGTTATATTGATTTGAGCAACGAAAAACGAATAAGCCCAAAATTTTATTGATAAAATGATTTAAATAGGTAATTGTTGCGGAAATAGTACCCCTTACACTTATTTTTTTTCATTGAGTATCCAAAATACAAGCCATGTGTAAAAAAGAAACAATAAATTTGATTTTGAAAAAATGCCTTATATATACAGTTACTTAAGTGATATCAGTTTATAGCCATATAAGAACTCATATGTCATACATATGTAAAATATTTTAATAAGACTGCAATTACGGAAATTAAACAGAATTCTGAAATCGGCTAATTACCCATTTTTCACAGTTTTAGATCATAATTCGGACAAAAATGGTGTTAACATGATAAATTTTGCGTTTTTTTATTTTAAAGGTAATTTTTATTATTTAAAACAAATTTATTGTTTCTTTTTCACATTTCGGTTGGTGGTTTTTTACACATGTGTTGGTGGTACGGGTAATACATTTGCGCAAATTTCTTATCAAAATCATTTTATGAAAAATATTGGGCCTATTCGATGGTTTATGCAGACTTTTACTTAATTAATATCAGTTTATAGCCATTTGATAACTCCAATGTCGAGCGTATGTAACATATAGACAAAAAATGGGAAAATTTTGCGATTTTCTCCAAATTGTTTTTTGTTTTGGACATTTGAACACCATAACGGGCAAAAGAAACGACACTGGGACAGTAAAACACAACAAAGTAATCAAATGTTTTAAGAAACATAAAAAAATCTATAGGCAAAAATATGATAGGTGACTTGGATTTTTGTCAAATATCTGTTCGGGTATGGCTTCTATTTTTGCCATATTTTTTGTCGTAGCTCAAATCAATATAATAAGAGATGTTTTTTGAGATGCAATATATAGACCTTTCCAACGTTTACTTAAATGTACATGAATAAATTTATATCTGCGTTTTAATATGAAAAGTAACTAAAATCTAAAAACTAAAATCGTCAAAATTATCTTTTAGGGCTATAAAAGACCCCTCAAATCACAAATGAATTCCATTTTTATGTTAAAAAGATTTTTCACTGATGGGATGCCTTAGGCGACAAAATAGTAGGTCCCACGTTGCACGGGGGGTCTTTCTCAGTCCACGTATTAAAAGTCTCGGCACGACAACTAGACCGATTTTGAGAAAAAATTCAATCTCTTCGTGATTTCAAAATTATCAAAAATATACTATACTCTATGTCAGGCTGTTCTGGACTGTGATTTTCGAGCTTTATATTGGTGCGTTTCTACCTTTGTATTTATATTCAATGAAAAGAAAGAATTATCCCACAGTCAACGGTTTATGATAAGCGCCATTAAATTAAGCTTTAAATACTATTATCTGACCCTGAAATTCTCTACGGAGATTTAACATTGAGGGTCGGTCATCTTCGTTTTGGGTGGGAGAACTTGAGTATGACCTAGATAAAGTAATTTAAATAAATGTGCACATTTCTATTGTTCGGACATTCTCTTGCGATTCATATAAGAAGAATTACTTTTAAATTTCGATTCGAGTGCACCTCAAGCCATTTTTGCATGTTATCAAATCCTAGTTTAATTACTTAGTTATTACGCAATGTTGATAATGTGTACTCCCGGACTCGCGCTAGCGCGTGCAAAGAGGCACTTCCGGCAAACAAATGGCTGACTTTACAATGTAAAATTCTCGTAAAGAATTAAAAAACTCGGCGCAACTTAAAATGCAGCATGCTAAAAAGTATTATTGCAACTTACTTGCACTTTTTTCAATCTACAAAATAAATACTATTTTATAAGAATAAGGCGGACAGTTTTTCTTCCATAACGTTTTTACCCGTTCCAACAAACTCTGACATAAAGTATAGTTGAGATTTACCGTTCAATAAAAATGGTAAAATTTATGAATCAGTCAAGAAGAACTTACAGCATCATTTAGATGGGCTCCCAAAAATGTAATGGTAAACATGGCTATAACAACACCAAAAAGAAAGTTAAGTAAAGCGACTGTATCAGCTGTATCAAAGCGATTAGTAGTTGCGCCATAAATTGATAAACAAATAACTGGTATTCCGTATCCGTATACGCATGCAGCACAAAATCCTAAAATAGTGTTTGCTATGTCTTGAATTCCAATCAAAGTTTCATGCTGTAGTCGCAGCTTTTCTAATTCGTCCATGTTTTCCTCTTTTAAAACTGTTCGTACTTTTAAAGTGAAATGACCGTATTCTAATATAAACACATACATGTTAACCAGTAGAAATAATATATTGGAGAACATTGTGAAAAATAAGAAAATTCCTATTCCGCTGAAAATAACTGCACCTATCGTAAAAACAGTCCCGGTTTCTTTGTCGAATGGTGTGAAATTAGAGGACATAAGCAAGCTTTTCCTATCAAGTTTAACAAAATATACACTGCATACACTGCATGGAAATATAATTGACACTAAAACACATCCAATTACTAATCTACGAACGATAAGCTTTGTCCTGACGATGTTGATTTGCATTCCGTACTTTTGGTGATAAGTATTCAAAAACTCACATAATCTCGGAATAAGTCTAGAATTATAGAATAGAAAGCCCATTGAACATACAACTGCCGCGATGTAGAACCATGCAAACACCAGAAGTCCTATTACTTCATAAAGATTTTCAGTATCATTCCCAAAAACCATTAAATATCTTGCGGTATTAACTATGACCAGTATTAGTATAATTATGCAATAAAGTCTCTGAAAGTTGGCTCTGGTAGAACTGTTTACGTTTGATGGGGGTAAATAACATCCGCATATCTTTAAACATGTCAAAATAGGTTCATATATTTCACTTGCAAGTTTCTGATTGTCATTACTGGATCGTGAAGATATTTCAACTTTTCCATCTGATATTTTTCTGTTATTCATCTTGATGCTGATAAACTATGGATATCAGGTTTATTCTGCTACTAAATATGATGAAAAATTGATTTTAAAAAAAATGTAAATTAAAGACTACCAGTATAATTCAGTTTAGATTGTTTTGTTTTGAAAAGACCATTAGCATCGTTTACTCTGAATTCTGTAATAGGCGAACCTCAAATCAATATTATACAATGTATGTTTGTCAACAATTGTAAAGAGAAGAAAAAAGTTACACATTGATTCCATTAAATTCCATACCAATAATTAAGTCCACCATATTAAACAAACAAACTCTAAAATCATATTAACTAACAGTTTGATCAGAGTTGAAATAATTTCAGAATTAAAAAATACAAGTTTACCAATGTTAAATAGATATGATGAATTTAGATATGCTATTAGGGCAGTTTTCATCAGTCACATTAAAAACCAAAACATAAGAACAGTCTAAGAAAATACTTGTATACTGGATTCAAAAATAAGAGCTATTTAAAAATGCCGATAAACAGTTATTCAACCTGAAATTTCGATAGCCATTTAACATTTCAGTTGTGGGGATTATCCAGTTAATTAAAAACAGAACTTGGTTTAGAACCCTGATGGTAGAAATCCCTGGAGTTACAGCTTTCTATTTCGGTAACTTTGAATATAAGTACTTCTGTTTATCATTTTGACATGTATTAATTCTGATAATGCTTATGAGGTATTACTCCTCTAAACATATATCCATCAGAGCAAAGTTCTTAAATTCTTTAGCATTTGTGAACCAATTCAAAACGTCAATCAAATTTATAGTTAATTAAAATTGTTTGTTAATTGCTTTTGCTACATTTTACTAACGTTGTTTAATTGCATGTTAATTTCAAGGTATGAAAACAAAACCTCAAAGTGAACAAGTATAATTGATAACACACAAATCCGAATTTAATTCTATTAAAATACATTGTCAGTTGATAATTTATCGTACAAACAACTTATCACAGTTTAAGATCTTTAAAGTGAAATTATGTAAGGTCTCTAAAAATGTTTAGAAATGAATTCTAAGTATTACGTTTTTTATTTTGTTTAAGCATGTGTTTCTCATTTTATTCAGACAATGTTGTCAATCCTGTTATATTGTTTGTTTGTTTGTTGGATTGGTGTTAAACGCCATTTTAACAATATTTCAGTCAAATGGCAGCGCTCAGTATTATTGGTGGAGCATGCCTCAGTGCTCGGAAGGAAACACTGACCTTAGACAGGTCAATGACAAACAAGATCACCTGTGATATGAGACGAATGCACCCTCTTCTGTATGGTACAAAGTCAGACGCGAACTATCTTCTAGTCTGTTGGTCAGGCTTTATAGGTTTATTTGAAAACGTGTGAACATACATTTTTTATAAACACATGGTTAAACATACTACTAAAAAAGTTAATTTTGCAAATGTTATAGTTTGATTACATATATATATATATGTTTGACGAAACATATATTGAACATTGGAAAACTTGAAACCACTAGGTCGATGCCCCTAATGGTTGACCAGAGGATTTTGCTTCCTATTTCTGTTTGTTTGGGTTTGAGTAACGCTTTTCTATGTGAAGAATTTAAAGAGGCTTCCTAATGCAATAACCATAGAATGACAATCTTGCATTGTTTATTTTTTAAATAACTCATGGAATGACGTAATTACGGTTAACTTCAGATTAAACATCAAACTTTTTAGTTTTCCACAAAAACGAATAAAATGTCCGAGGTAAAAAAAACATTCAATGGCTCTCGAGTAAGAATATTTGTTTAAATGTACATGCACACCTAATCTTTTGAAAATTAAAGGTTATAAGCCATTATTTTGCCATCTGTTTTCGAGCGAGGCCCTTGAAGGGAGACGGATAAGACACCCAACTTTTTGCAACAAGGCCAAACCTGAAATGTATGGCACCAACTGATTAAAATCCGTGATGCTTTGTCTCAACACTGAAGTATTTTTATTTACAATCAACTTCCTTACGAAGAAAAACTAAAGCTCTGTTCTGGAACATAGAAATGGTTTCCCACATAACAGCGTAATGCATACAGCTTGGTTGTTTCCAGCAATATGAAGGCAAGGTGTTTGGCTTAAGATAAAAACAATATCAAGAATTTATCCTCAGAAAATCTGGAAATTTGACGTTAAACTGACCTTAAATGACGTCATCACTAATCAATGTAAAAGACAAGTATCGAAAAATTTATTCAAACAAATTGTTGTAAACCAATATGTTTTTCCTCATAGGTTTGTTTTATCGGTTTCATTCTAGGATTAACAAAACAATGTCAGATATTGCATAAGCAGTGTTTGTTCATTTACAAATGAAATAAACGATTTTGAATATTTGCACTTTTTTCAGATTGCACCAAGACTCCATTGAACCGATTTCACAAATTCAACTTCCGTCCTCTAAAACGCTTTGTGAAACGTTGGCGTTTTCGTCAATTTCACGCCTTAACCAATAAAATTCATTCAGAGCTATGAAATTTCCATCATTTCGTTGCCCCTTCTCGCCGATTTATTCGAAGGAAACTGACTTCATACAAAGCCTCGTCAGAGAAAAGAGAAAAGTTGGCTCAATCTTTTGTTTTCACGTTCCGCTTTATTGATGATATACATCTAAATTTGGTGACTATGTTGACCACATCCATCCCATTGAACTTGTAATAAAAAATACTACAGAAACAGAAAGGTCTGCTTCATACTGAGACTTACACCTAGAAATTGACAGTAAGAGAGGGGTTATGAAAAAAACTTTACGACAAGAAAGATAACTTTGGTTTTCTAATTGTTAACTTTCCGTTCTTGTCTAGCAACACTCCAGCAGTACCGACATATGCAGTGTATATTCCTTAGTTGATACGCTACTCCAGGGCTTATGCTTCCTATCAGGATTTTATTGATAGAGGGTTGCAACTGACGAGAAATCTACTGAGCCAAGGATTTCGGAGGAAAAGATTACCCCGGAATTTTTTTGGTCGCAATCATGATTTGGTTGACTGGTACTAAATATTTATTTTTCGAATGACAATTGATATCTTCCCACTGTCGTGAATACAAATCCGTTCCTATACCGGTTGTGATTATACACCAGTTTTGATTACTATGTAACACGACGGATGCCACAAGGGGAACAGGAGTTGCTTATGCTTCCGGAGTACCTGAACTCACCCTAGTTTTTGTAGGGTTTGTGTAACTCAAGCTTAGTTTTCAGAGTAGAGTTGGGTGTTCTATGTTTGTTTTTCTTTTCATTTTGTTGGCAATGGTCTTGTCTGTCTTCTGACTAAACGAATTCTGTCTAGCTTTTGGTATCTTTGAATTCCTTTTAATACAGGTATGCAGTGAATATTACCGAGTATCTTAAGTTTTGACTGCAGATAAACCATTAAAGTATTTCGATCAGGGGCGGATCCAGGGGGCAGGGGTACCCGGGCCCCCTTTGAAATACAAAAATGATTAAAAAAATGTTAAGTTTTGGGTCAATTTTGCTCTTAACCTTATTATAAATGGAGAAAATCGAAGAATCAAGAGATCCACAAAAAGTGTCCCCCCCCTTTTTTTCCAGAAGTTTGGATCCGCTTGTGTGGACATTTCTTTGATAATATAAATACGCTGGAATTATCAAAGAACGAATACTATATGGGATTTAGCAAAAACTGAGTGATAGTCTCACTTCAAATAAGTAGGTCAAATACGATGCAACATTCCAGCCGCACCTGCATACCAAGTGTATATCTCTCAATTGATACGCTACTCCAGGGTTTGTGATTCCTATCAGGATTTTATTTATTGATAGAGGGTTGCAGCTGACTAGTAAGCTACTAAGCCAAGGGTTTCTCAGGGAAAGATCAGAGTCATCACTCCGGAAGTTCTTCGGTCGCCATCACGATTTGGTTGACCGGTACGAAATATCAATTTCAAAGATGACAATGGATATCTTCCAACTTTCATGAATGCAAATCCGTTTCTATACCGGTTGTGACTAACATCGATTGTGACTTTAAACCGACTTTGACTACTGGGTAAAACGATGGGTGCCACTAGTGGAGCAGGAGTTCCTATCCTTCCGGAGAAGCTGAACTCACCCTGGTTTTTGTAGGGTTCGTGTTACTCCAGCTTAAGTTTTCAGTGTTGTGTGTTCTATGTTTGTCTTTTTTTGTAATTTTTTTTTCATTTCACTGCATACATATACATTCATACAGATAACATGATCAAGTGGTATTATTGAAGTATAGATAAAAAATGTATTAAGAAAAATATTGGAAAGTAGATATTTAAGTGGTCATTGAGATAAAAAACAAAAATACTAAATAAAAAAATACATATTTCTATAATGTCTGAAGACTTAAGATTATTTCAAAGCAATTGCCATCTTAATATAATAAATAAGTGAAAAAACAAATTAAATAAGCAAAATGTTGTGACATTGATTTGACAACTTTATATAATGGACAACACCTAGTATATATACTAAGTCAAAAGCCAATTAATGAGGTCTGGCTATAAGCAATAAACGAGAAAATTTATAGATTTATATTCACTTCTGCCCCTCTTACAACTATAACAATTAACAAATAGAAAGCTGGGTGCACTATTACCCACTGTCCATTTGTGTAGTGCACCCAAAAATGTCCAGCAGAACTGTAAAGAATAGAGTTACTTCCCTTGTTGTTACAATATATCTTTAATAATAGCCCATTTTAATTC
>JAULBM010300578.1:0-14844 GCA_032357055.1 Geukensia granosissima
CAAAAAGAGCTGTTACAAAGGGTCTTTAACGTGCTTAGAACGTGGCCTTACCTGCGAGCGGAAAAACCGAACGGCCTATTTCTATATGCCGGCCGCCCTCGGGGGCCAGCTAAATGGAAATTATATCACACCAGACTTCAAATATTGGCATATTCTCACACAAATAATCAGGTATCAATTTAATTCATTCTTGAAGTACCCAATTTAAAACTACACTACGTTGAAATTTAATCTGGAGAAAATACTTGAAATTACTGACAAGAAACTATGAATGCTTTTCCCAAAAATAAGTGAATGTCTTATTACAAAAAGTATCAATTACAATAAAACAAATAAAAGCGCCACGTTAGTCATCATGAATGTTGCAATCAAACAAATCATCAAATTGAACGAACTCGTCATCTTCAAAGAGGAAGCAAAGATAAAATCAAAATCCAGACAAAAGGGAAAATTTGCCAGCCAAAAACAAACAAAAATTAAACATGCACATAAAGCAAAATAGAAGGAAATTCTGCAGCTTCTGCTGACAATAAGAAACAAGCAAACTTCAATACCAATTGTTTTGAAAGGCTGATAGGTCATTGTTTGTTCGTTTGAATTTAAAAGCTTAAAACGAACATGTATCTTTTCAAAATACAGGCTTATCACTGTTGACTAAATATGGTGAATTTTGAAACGTTAAATATTCATTTCAAGGAGTAATCTCTTAACAGTAGCAACTGACCCAAACAAAGAAAAGCCGTAATCTTAACATTGTTAGATGGAGTATTTATACCTTAACAAACTGAAATAGGCAGCTAAATCCAGCAGGAAGTCCTCTGTCATGTGTAATCCATGGAATGAAGCCTTCTTATTTATTCATTTTGTTAATAATTAAAATTTTGACTAATACATTCAAAAATGTATAAATATCCACACGATAAAGCAAACTGTAAAAGCCCCAAAATAAAAGGTAATGATATTCAAATAAACATTTATAGGCCAAATAATTAAACAATGTAAAACAAGTTGTACTTTGAAATAACAACAACGACTCAATTGGATTAAAGGTTCCTGGATTGAAACAGGAACCTAAAGTATGTGGCGGGGTTGAACATGTTTGTGAATATTCATCCTTTCCACTAACATGGGACGTTGTTGTGACACAACGGCATACAAACAAACCCCAAAACCAGCTTTTCAGATATAACTTTTAAATTGAGTGCATAGCTTCAGACAATTACAACAAGAGATAATATGATGTACCGACCTATGGCAGCCAGTCCAATTCAAATTATAACCAACAGCACACATGCACCTGCTTTCCTCAGCCAAGAAATCAATAAAACACGTCCTGCTAGATATGTTTTTATGTCTTAACTTATAGCGAAAGAAAACGAGGCATAGTGGAAATGCCAATAATAAAGAGAATCGACTCCATGCAGGACAAAAATGCTACAAAATATTGACTAAAATTAGTTTTGATGTAAATTATTGAGCCAATATAGAGTCAATGTTGATTCCAGAAACCGCAATGTTGAAAGATCTTAAAATTGCTTTAATGGAGAAGTTTATTTAAGTAACCGATCAGGCCCTTGTATGTGTTTACAAGCTTTATTTACAACATTTTCCTAAAAAGTTGGATGTGTTATCCGTTTTTCTGTTGTCAAACTTTAAAATTATATTTTAATATTTTTAATACAATTTAGTAAATATTTTAACACATTTGTGCTAGCAAGTGGTTAAGATGTCTGTGTTAAAGAAATTTTTTAATATACTAATTGAGTGAACGCTTTTTACGCAGGTAAATATGGTTTTTCAAATTGTCAAACTCATATTAAAAGATTTAATGAAAATTGAAATAAATGGCAAAACCTAGGCGTTAAATAATGATCATATTACGGGTTTACTATAATACACTAGGAGCAGCAACTCTGTCATTGAATGCTTGACATAAAGACTAGCGGGATAAATCTGACAAGACTGAAAGGACGTATCTAGAAAATGTTGAAAAAACTATGAGATCTTACAAAGGGACCATATGATTATAGTAGTTAAAGATAGAAATCTAAAAAGTGAAGGTAAAAGGGCAAACTTTATATCTCACTGACATTCATTAAGTGTTGATTAAAAGAACAAAATATTCTTGCACTTAACAGTTGTCCCTGCCATCGGCTTCCCATTTCGATTCGTTTGGATTTGAGTTCTTCTTTTGCTATGTTTGGATCTTGGACTTCTTAAGATTTCGCTCTAATGCTAATGATGAGAGGTTACTCCTGGAAATATACTTCAAATGCATACATTCTCCATATACATTCAATATTGATAATTGCTTTATTACCTCTAATCCTCAAATGCATGAAACATTAATAAGTGATTCCAAGCCTTCGTTCTTTTTGTTTTCGTTTTCTCTTTCAGTTGGTTTCAAATTTTTCCCGTCTCTTTGGACTATGCAATTTTGATCCCTCACATGTGTATTCTACACTGGACTTAGGCATAACGCCAAATTTAACTTCGTCTTAATTTTAAAAAGAGGTCGCAAAAGTAAACCGAAAGGCCGGAAAAAGGAAAAGGTGGACAGACACGGCAATCTCTAGAACACGAACAAGACGAAACATGACATATGTACTTATTAAACTAAAAACACAAAACTTTGTTCAATGCGGATCACAACAGAACCCCATGATTGAACTAAGGTGGTCCAGAAGGGTAAACAGAAATTCCTATGATATTGGTCCAATCTTGCATTACTATGGGCAATTTTTCTATGCTGTATACAAGAGGGAAGATTCAAGTAAATTTCAAGAAGACCACACTCCATTTTTCTAGGACGCTTGGGAATTGCTGAATCTAGAGTTCGTCACAAGGCCTTCAACAAGAATCGAATCCCATTGCGTTTGATGATAGAAAGTTTGCCCTAAACAAGGTGTATACGTAAAATTAAATAAAAAAAACACATACAACGCAAAAGATAAAGACCAACCCCTACTCCGACCCGACCCGGGACAGGCACACGACACACGTGCTGTGGCCGAATATGCCCTTCAGGCATTAATCCATCCCCCACACAGAGGTAAAAAACAAATCCGAATCAAACAAAAGCTGCAAAAGACATAATACAAAATTCATGCATGAATGTACTCATTCACACCAGAAGGCCAACCACAGCAACAAGAGCATCCAACAAAACACACTCAAAACGAAGAAATTCCTCAAAAGAACACAATCTTCGAACGCAAGTCTCAAGGCGCAACTCCCAGACACAAAACACCAAGTATGCCATAAAGCACAGCGCTAACCACACCGTAAACAACGCAGCATAAAAAAGTTTACTTATTCAGAATATCTATTTAGTGCTACTGTGTACAGTGTACATAGCCTTTCACCCGTACGCAATAAGTTTATTAGCACGTCTGCTTTTACCAATCGGATACAACAATGTCCATAACTTGCAAAAACACAACCCTGTAAAGCTCTGAAAAATTTATATTTTTTTCATATTGATCCATGAGTATTGTCGCTTTCGTGTCTTCTAATTTTTAGTCCAAATATATCCTCGTGGAATCTGTTCTGTTTCTGAAAATTGAAAATAAAATAAATTTAAGCTTATAGTAGTTCTGAAATTCGTGTCACATGAAAGACAACAATGTTACCGTTTTAATTCATATTGGTCCAATAGCAGTTTTCATAACTGGAACGATTTTGATGGTAGAAAAATGTATGATTTTATGATGAACATACTCATAAAAATACAACCATAAAATGTGCAGAACTTGACCCATTTGATTATAATTTTTATAATTTTTTAATGTCAGAGCTTTGAATTTTGGACATTTATGTACAAGTATCTGACCACTACAAATCCGATTTGTACCTATCAGGTTTGCCAAGAAGTCAGACAAACAGTTATTTTTTGTTGATCTATTAGTAGGAATTACCTTTAATGTATGCAAGCAAACATCTGCTGCTGACGACGACATCTTTCCGAACGTCTGAATGATATCATGTAAGGTCTTTTCGACATCGGAATCCATCTGAATATTGCCACAAATGTAGAAATGTCCGTTTTCTACCACAACTTTGCTGTAGACATCTTGTCCATTTCTTTTTAATAGGTCCTGTACGTATGTCTAAAATTATGCATACTTATTACCATATAATAGTAAAGTATTTAGGATATACTTGAAGAATTTAAGTGATAAGTCCGTGGCTCTGTCGTGATTATTTGTTCATATAACTCAAACATTTGAAAATTAGATTTTTTTGGTTTTTTTTATAATGATATAATTTAATCATTTTATTATAAATCTTAATTAGTTACAAGATATTATTTAGAATCTAAATGAATTGTTGCGATAACCATGATCAGAGAGGTTCACTATTTTAGTTGTTGAGTAAGCTATTTGACATTAATACTGGGTCATTATCAAGGATGCAGTCAATTTTAACTTTAAAATCTGTTCACATTGCTACAGGCTTTCATGACAAATTTAGTTAAGCTCACAGTCACACGCTGCTTTTAAAGGTAAACACCGTCGGTTAATGCTCGATTAAAAAGCAAACAGCAATGACAAGTTCATTGACAGCAGTTAACTTTGTACCAAATTAGTCTGGAAGAGTCAGGCTGGAATTGAATGAAAACCAATACATAATTAATACAACTAGAGGCGAAATACGATATATATCGAAAATTTTTTTTTCAATTTTGCACAGCAAAAATAAATACCTCTTAAGACAATTGCAATGTGACCAAATGTGGAGGTCAATACCCAAATGTAGCAAACATAGTGTACTTTGTACAACAATGCATTTATCATGGAAACCACATTTATATCCGCTATACATAACGAAGTATAGGAGCCAAACAAAGTTTTGCAGTGTACTTTGACCCAAAATGTCTGAAAACATGACATGGAAAATGTTCCATATCGGTCTTCCTATTTATTTCTAAAAAGCTCCCCAGGAGAGTTTATTTCCTGAAACATATATCCTGCAGAGCAAAATTAACATATTCATAACATATAGGTAAACATAAAAATTGTGTTGTTTTTTAATATCATGCTAAATGTACATTTTTTAAAACTGTGATAGCGTAATAAAATATTTAAAAAAAATTTGTTTCCTTTCACTTCACATTTATAATTTTTTCTAATATTCTCTTGGTTAGCCTTAAAAAGGTTAGATAGTCCCAAACGTTGAGAAGTTCGAATGAATGATATTTAAATAACCTACCATTTCAAAATTGTATGCTCATTCGCTAAAATTAGCAAAATTATTTGCGTGTCATTTATTTCGTTTTAAAGCGGAGATATCAATATTATTTTTAAATATATTTCAAATAGGTAAAACACATTAACTTTAACACAACAGAAGGATTTATCTATCTGATATATAATTTTATTAAAGAAAGGGGCGATATTAACACAAAAACAAAATGTTGCATGCATTAACATAAGAAAATTATTTAAAAAATTAACAACAGAACACACAAAACAACAAATTTAAACATTAAAAGAAAATCTAAAATCTATCATTATCTTTTCATTAACAATAAAGATTCAGAACCAATTGATCTATTAGTCCTTAAATGTTGAAATATCATGAACCTACGGTTACTCGTCTACCATTAGTAATGATTATTGTAGCCCAAGGTGTTAACAATTAACACAATAAATTGTTTTCGAAGCGTGGACACATTACTAAACAAACAATTTTGTTTAGGTTAAAAATAATTACAGAAGAATTTAAAATATAATCTGTTCTATGATTCCACTAATTCCTTTTTTTCTAGTAAATAATATCTGTGTGATATTGGTGAAGTAATCTCCTTCATTTTGACAATATTGTTTTAAATAGTGCATAGCATTGTGTCTTTGAATAAGAAAAACTGTTGATGGTCATGGTTCTGATTTACCAAGATGCCCGATTTTAGAAAGTTTTTACAATAATTTATGTTTGCGTCTAAAAGTTTTCCATGATGAACCAAATCATCACGAGTTTTCAGAAGTTTTTTCAATGTAGCAGTTACAAATAAAAGCAGATACTTACATTTAAATAGCTTGGATATTGTTTTATAATATCCTTACCCTTTTAACTCCAGGTTCACGTGAGAATGCAAAGTAGCATCTTGTCAATACTCCTTCTTTCTCATAGATTTGAAGTTCATCTCTGAGTAAATTGTCTCCTGCAGTTCGGCACCCAAAATATAGGTTCATTTCACCACGTCGTATTTTGCGACCACCTTCGAAAAGTATACTTTATTAGTGCGGTGCATGATTGAACAAAACTAGAAAAGATAGGTATTTTTAACAATTTACACATGCATTCATATAAAATGGTCTTTAAACCAGTCTTTAATTGCGAGGCTTGTCTGATTTTTTTTTATAGTTTACCGGTGGTCGATTTGCGTTTTTTGTAGATCGGACTTCTTCAATCTCTTTGTTTTGCAACTTTGTTACGTTATTCGAATTGTGCACCTTTTTCTTTGTAAACGGAAAACATTATTTTATATTATAATAGTTGTAATAGTAAATAGAAATATTTTTGATTTTCTTCATTTTTGAAATGAAAGAACTAATGTTTGTACTGTTATTTGTTTCTCTTTTTTACGACGTTTTTTTCTTTTTAATTGTCATTAATATTAGTAATGTTTGCGTTTGAGTAAACATGATTTTATCTATTGTTTAACATGAAATGCTTGTTTGAAACTTGATAGATGTCGTTTTCCAACTATCCAACAAACTAAAAAATAAAAACAAATATAAATATAGGTTTTTTTTTAATAATCGGACTTTTCTTTTTTAATATTGCACACACCTTCATTCAGCGATTGTCGTTTCTTGCAAATTTTACGCTGCATCCAGAAACTTCTAAATGGGGCGATACCTGTGCCTGGACCAACCATTATAACAGGTAAGGTTGGAACACTTGGTAAGTGAAAGAGATTTGATCTACATAATAAAACATAAAACATGTTTATTAATCAGTTATAGAAATATTCTGGACTAAATGTATATTTTGATCATAAAGTTATGATGTGTCTGTTCATAACATATAAGTAGACAAATATGGTTGCTCCGTAGTTAAAGAATAAATATATATATTTTTTAAAGAAATATTTAAAAATGTATAATTTATTTCATTTAATAAAATATAAAATATCAAACATTTTAATTAAATAGTTTCCCTGACAACAATACTTTCTCATCATAATTGTTTCAATTATTTAATTAAGGCATATCACAATTCTAACCTAGCGCAAGAAAATGGTTTCTGGACATTTCCAACACTCTCTAAAGATTTTTTATTAAGGTAACACCAAATGACATACAGTGTAACTTACCATTTCCTTGTTTAATGTTTTGCACAATTACACTTTTTACTTAGTTATATCAGAATGTAAAATAAACGATATGGATAACCATTCTACTTTCACTATAATATTGAAAAGAAGTTGCCATTTTTTGCGTTAAATTAACAGAGTAATACAGAGAAAACACCTTTTATTTTACTTATTTTCATAGATTTTTCGACGTTTGGATATTTTGTAATGTACTTAATAGCACTAAAACTAGCATTAAATTCAGAATTATCTAGCGAATCCCTTCATGTATCAAAATGAATACATCACCTTTCTGATTGGTAGAAATATTATTCCAAAGTTGACATTTACGCTTAGAATTCAGCAGAACACATGCGGCGTTATTTTTGCCGCTAAGAACGTTATGAGAAATAAAGAAATAACTTATTTAAGAAAATAAATTATTTACTTGGTAAGCATGGATGTATAAATCTGATTTATTCCTTCTTTAACAAGTTGTTGGCGAGACAACTGACAATTTTCTTTTGATTGGTCACTTGTGGTTTCCAGGTTAGGCGCATTACTATTCCACAAATGTTTCAAATCTCAAGTATTACGTTTCCGCAAAAATATCTTTAAATTTCAATATATGTGAATACATAATATCTACTTTTAATTTTTTTACAATGTTGGTAATCTTTGAAATTAGGATTTTACAAATTTCATTTAATTTTCCCTCTTTCTAAGGTCTATGAATTTCATTACATGTATATATGTATAGATAATTTTTTTTAACTAAAGTTTAATCCAAAATTGATAATCTTTGGACAACACAATGTTGGATGTTGCGACTGCTGCTTGCGGTGCTGTAACTAATACATTTACAATCAATTGTTGCAAGCTCGTTGTTCAAATCATTGAATATGAGAACAAAGATGCAGAGATAGATAAGTGGTTAACTCATTTCCAAGAATTTGTTGTCTTGCTAACTGCACAAATTGAAAACTGTTTTGTTGAATTTGCTGACTACTTTTTGGAAAGATACGTAGATTGCAATGCAAGATTTCCGTCGATCGTTAAGGCATTACCACTTGACTCAGAGGACAAAAACTCCCACCATTTTGTCAGAGGGAAGTTAATTTGAGTAATATAAAAATAGGAGATGTGGCATGATTGTCCATGAGACAGCCATCCACCAAGTGACAGCAGAATTTAAACTTCTACAGGTCACATTATGGCCTTCAACAATGAACCAGAGTGCATACCATAAAGGAAGCTGTAAAAGGCCCAGAAATACAAATTGTGAAATTATACATAAAACACGACAATCGACCTAACCCAAAGCAAAATGGTGAACATATAACAATAAATGACTAATAAAACAACGACAACCACTGGGCTACAGGTGCCTGGCTTGGAACAGGCTCATTAGTATGTGGCGGGGTTAAACCGGTTGCTGAGCGCTCAACCCTCCCCCTAACATGGGACAGTGGTATAACAAAACAACCATAAAACACACTATAAAAATCGGTTGAGATAAATTTAACACTTGAGATCGATACAAGGCGGAGGCGTAAAGTGTAAACAATTACATGTATAAAAACAAATTTATGGTCCTTTTAACACAGAATCAAGGAAAATAATGAGTTTTTCCTATATTTTTGCCGTTTTCTTATTTGATATTTATCGGAGGGTGCAAAAGCCCCCCTCCTCTCGATACGCCACTGACATTTTGATATTATTGAAATTAAGTCCACTATTTGCAACTTTTGCAGAAGTAGTTTTTTTCCCGAATGTATATTTTATGTTTGAAAAATGTTTTAAATCTGCCGCTACAAATTCAACCGTGAAACTACATTCTTGATGAAGAAAAAGAATAAATAAGGAGTTTTGATTTAATACTCAATAAAGTTGCTACATATGTTTTAACTGCCAAAGACTGACCAGAATTTACCATAATGTATTCCCGCTTTTCGTTTACCAGGATGCCTCCTTAATTCGTATGTTTTTGAAAGAGTTATATTCCTTTCAGGAAGGTATATTTATATACCGTCCAGTATTGGAGACAACCCTTAAAAATCCAGAGTTGCGAAAAGACCGAATTTTTGGACTATTTGGGTAACGACCCAAACGATAACTCGTTACGTAACGTAATTTGATAAAATGTAATTCCATATAGGCAGCAACCTATTCCTGATTCAGGGGTTTTACAAATTTATTAATTATAATTTTCATCGACCTACAAAGCACTTAACTGAATTACCTTCAGTGTGTAAGCTAGGGACCAAACTATTAAAAGTCCAAATTAAAATTAAATAAGTAAACTATAATTCTGGACTTTGCCAAATATAAAGCTTATATGATAACGTAGACAAAATTAATCATAGGACCTTTTAAATATTGTTCGTTACGGCGTATATTCGAATACGTGTGAATTTTAAGATCAAAATGAACAAATAAGAAAAAAAAATAAATCACTGTTTTCTCAAGGCATACTCCATAAATACCAACATTAGAGACATACACCCCCAAGCACGAGGAAACGATTAATTGCTTCAATACAGAGCTTAGAATAGAAAGTTTATTTATAATACATGTATTATAAAAAAGGATATCACAGTTTGAAATTGTCGGTTCTTTGGTTATACCTGGTTTAGGTTTCAACAATGTATAATACCGATGCTTTTGCAATAGTTGACTCGATATACAGTCCTTATTTAGGGAAAATCAGTACGGTAGTAATACTGTAATTTTTGTGGGTATCAGTAGCAGTTTTGAGTTCAATAAACTTACTTTCGAACGGAGCAGTGAATTTTGTCGCCAAAAGAAATTGAGTTCAACCAATTGCTGCAGACACCTTGATGTATAGTACCATCTAAAAATTTGGCAAGATATATTTATTTACTTAACGATTTCTGTCTGCCCCTTTGGTATCTTCGAATTACTTTTAGTAAAGTAATGAAAATTAAACAAAAGTTCCGTCTTACTCACACAAGCCAAACGTTTAATTTTCAACTTGTCCTCTGATTTCACTGCCTGACTAGATAAAATATTCAACAATTCTTGTGAAGGTGGTGTCGTAATGTCCAAGAATCGGGTGAATATTTCTTCAAGTGTGCAGGCAGGAAAACAGCGAAAATAATTGTATGCATCTTCATTTCCTGAAATAAGACCAGGCAATTGGTTTTATCTTATCATTTGAAAAGTTTAAAATGTAAAGGTAAATATGTTGTAAATAAATGATTCTGATATTGCCTCATTTTCTTGTCTAAATCAATAGGTAAATAATACAATAACTTCAACTCTGCACTTCAGAGTTAATATTTTAATAAAGTAAATATTTGACTATATTTTATTGTTTAGTTTATAATTGAACGATATAAATGAATGTAAACTCATCTAATATGAGGATTGCCTGACATCTGTATGGGAGATTAGTACATATCAACCGAAAATGTTTTTTTAAGAGCGTTAACTGAAATCTTAAGCAGAAGAATTTTATTTTATTCTATATTACTTACAAAATTAATGAAGAATTCGTTTGAAAAACATTTTTGAATTAAAACGCGTAATCACCTGTAAAACATAAGAATTCCCCATGACGTTCTTAAAATAACAACACGCGCTAACTGCCGGCAATGAATATTAATTTCAAAGGTTAATACACATTTTTATTCAAAAATGTTTCTCAAATGATTTCTTCATTATTTATTAACTACATTTCTCATCATTGAACAGATCAATATTTGAGAGATAATTCTCAAAGTTAATAATGTTTTACTGTTTTTTTCATCAAATCTGTTACTGTTGTTGTTTTTTTTCCAAATATTACAACAGAAGACTTTATCATATATCGTTGTTTATTTCCAGTACCAAAAATTTATATCGATTAACATATAATAAAACAAATACTGTCTTTTATTGCGGTAAATGTGTGAGTTATTGACTTTGAAAAAAACTGATATTCACTTTGACCTTCGGGCTCAGTGAATATTAAGTTATTTTCAAAAGTCAACAACTCAGCACATTAAGCTCAACAAAATACAGCAGTTGTATAGTATACCATTTATTGCACGTCGCAGGTCAGCATCAACAAATTCACTTTTGACCAGTTGATCTGCAGGTGGAACATCGTGCAGTTGTTCAATTAATGCATGAACCAATATGGACGGATTGTGTGGATAAACCAAAACATGATCCCCTGGACAATATGCCAATGACTGTCTTTTCTCGCCAAGATCAATCTTTACCAGTATTGTCTGACGACTGTAAGAAATAACATTCAATAAATCAATTTGACAAAAATTAACATTTCAAAGATAACGTTTTAATGGTTTTATATCCTAGACTATACTTCTACCCGTTAAAAATTTTATTGCGTACATCTTAATTTTTGAAGGACTAACTTACGTTTAAAGCTATTGTCGTGTGAAATTGCTGGATAATAATTGGGTCAATATGTTTGGATCTCGAATTTCCCATCTATTTTTTCTAATGCCACTGTTAAGAGGTGGTTCCCTAAAATGATCATCAAACATATCGAAGATCACAATACTAATTCACGGGGAAACCAAAGGAAATCGAAAGTCCAGAGTAAAGGAGGGTCAACAGACATGACAACTTGAGAACATGAACATGAAACGTACTGGACATTTAAACTAAACACAAACCTACAAACACCAATAATGCTGACCCCACCAAAAACTGTGGGTGAGCCCAGGTAGAAACCTCTTTTTTCCAATGCAAAAATGTGTAAGTTTCGATTTGGGTAAAGAATATAAGATCCGTAGTTGTCAGAATTTGCAAATAGAAATTATCACCAAAATCCCTAAACTCCATTAATTCTAACTCGGATATTGATATATTTATTTCAAAGTTCAAAATGACTATACAATTTATAATTAATTTAAATAGTGCCAAATCTACCAATTTTATTGTGATTTGATCTGATTAAGCCTTCGCAGGAACACAACAGGCACAAATTTAGAAGAATAAATATGTATTTGTATATGAAGAGTATATGAAGAGCTTGAGAGTGAAATATTTCTAAAAACATATTGGTGTATATAATTTTCTTAAACTTATTATAATGACAGTCTGTTATTACTTTTAAATTTGTTTTCCTACCTTGGCATTATATATCCCAGTCGAGTTTTTTCTTTAACTGTGCAGCTATAAACCTTTTTGTTGAATACCTTTGAAAGTTCTGTAAAGCGAAGCCATATCTCAAATTTCTATTTCTATTTATTATTCTACATTGCAGGTTGTGAATTTGATAGCATTGCAACTGAAAATAAAATGCTTTAGAAATCATCAAGCTTTGTGTCCTACTGCAAAATGCGACATCACTGTTAAAATTTAACGTCTTGCGATGTCGTCTCTTTTCACATTTTATATTACTTACATTTCTGTCTTTAAAATGGCAGGAACTATTTACCATTCCGGACATCCTGAGTTAACCCCCATTTTTGGTGGGGTCCGCATTGTTCCTATATTGTGTTTGTTGTTTAATATATATATGTCATGCTCCGTCTTGTTCATGTCCCCGCGAATGTCCGGTCTGTCGATTTTCCCCTTTTGTCTGGCCCTCCGATTTTCTTTCGCTGCCTTATTAAATTAAAGAAAACGAATGGAATTGCTCATAGTTCATATTCTCTATTTTATTCACCGTTATTCCGTCCAAGTACCACACATTGTGACATATTTAAAGATAAAATGCAGTATCTCATACTAAAAGAAATCTAAATTAAATTCGGAAGGATGTCCGTGTTTTTCAATATCTTGTTTAAATTCTAAAACACTGTAGATAAGGAAAGACTTCGAAACGTATTGTACTAAGACGTTTGTTACTATTTCGATTTGTTTGGATTTGAGTATTTCTGTTACAATGTAATTTGGTAGTCCCTATGTTTTGGTTTTAATACTACTGACGAGAGGTTTCTCCTTGAAATATATATAGCATATACAAATTCACTTTATTTATGTCTCATGGGTAAATTTGTGTTTATTTATATTTATTTTTATCTATTTTATCGATGTTGGAGAAATAATATATTTTGTGTTCAGCTATTTCCGAATGTACGTTAAATGATTAAGCAATAATTGTCTTGTAAACATTTAATATTAAAGTCAATAATGTAAATTTCGAAATTTTTCTCATTTTAAAACAACTTGCCATCACAGGGAGAAATGCAGTCTTCAAAGTTTGCAGGTACCAGCTTAAATTTTTCATACACCAAACTCGTATTATTTCCATCTAATAAATCCAACGCATCTCTCATAAGATAATCGCCAATATTATAACAGTTACACGCTACCTAGAAATAGGTATGAAGAATAAAACATGCATTATAACCATTTCTTTTCAAAACTTTACAACAGCATCGGTGGTGTAATGGTTAGCGTGCTTGCCTTGTGTGCGGAAGATCGTGGGTCCGATCCCCGGTCGGGTCAAACCAAAGACATTAAAATTGGTATTTGCTGCTTCTCTGCTAAGCAAGAGCAAAGACTGTTTGGCCTAGAACCAGAATAATGTGTCTTGGTTAAGTTGCATATTTTCCTTCGAATTGTTGCTTTCGTGAACAAGCACATAAAAAATCTGGATCAGCGTGTCGGTCTAGTACAAATCAGGGCTCATCATTATCGTCATCATCATTTATTCATATACTCCGGTCCTGAATATGCATAAAATATCACAAGTGATAAAAGGCGTGATGACTTGTAATCCAGTAAATAACTGAACGCGTTTACTGTTAACAGCGATCATTAACTGGGAGGTACCTCTCTTGAATATGTTTTTGATTTTGTATTATTTCTGTTCATGTATTTTTCTGAGAAAAATGTACGCTTTTAATAGGACTTGTGTCGTTTTACTAAAGAATTTGAACTTGTTAAAACGGGGACATTCTCTCATTTTTTCCGAAAACATACCACCTACCTATATTAATCGCTTAAACACCAGTACACCTATAGTAGAGACTCTTAACTAGGAATGACATGTGAAAGTTGTTGGTATGATGTTCATAGAGTCATATAACCCTGCCTGCACCTTCTGCACTAAATTTTTTGTTTCTCCAATTACAAAACTAATCATAAAGAGCAACGTTGTTTAGCATTTCTTTTAAATCAATATATATAAGTAATTATGAGACAAAAATACGATAAGTCGAAAAAATCTTCTATACGTGGAATCTGTGCACAATTCTTTACCGGAAACGCAGATGGATCAGATGGCATAGGCTACATTTGATATTTTCAAAGCATACCAAAACAAAGAAAAACATATTTTGTTGGTAACACTTTGAAAAAAAAACAGGATTTGCTGTTGTATTTTTCCCCTAATTGGAGTCACAAACTTCAACCTGTAGATCAGACAATTAATAAGAAATTTTAAGATGAATTATACAATAATATTGTGTTTTCCGTGTAATATGCCAAAATATGCCCGATGGGGAGTGCATACATTCTAACCTTGGGGCGTTTTTTTGCATATTACACGGATAACACAATATTTTTGTTCTTATTACTCTGAATGATTACTTCAGTGTCTATCAAAGTGAGAAAAC
>JAULBM010300589.1:0-14843 GCA_032357055.1 Geukensia granosissima
CAAACAGAGATCACACAACACTGCACTGAAAACTAAAGCTGGAGTAACACGAACCCTACAATGACCAGGGTGTGTTCGGTTGCTCCGATCCGCAAGGGTTGGCAACTACTGCTACACTAGTGGCACCCGTCGTGTTACTCAGTAGTAAACCGGTGTGTAGCCACAATCGATGTTAGTCACAACTGGCAAAGGAACGGATTTGTAATCATGAAAGTCGGAAGATATCCATTGTCATCTTTGAAGTGGATATTTCGTACCTATCAACCAAATCAAGATGGCGACTGAAAAACTCCCGCAAAGAAAAACATGTCTCTGAAACGGAAAACTGTATTGAATTTAATGCTGGCGTATGTAATGTTATGCTACATATATAAAAATAGGAGATGTGGCATGATTCTCCATGAGAGAACTAAACACCAAATGACAGTAGATTTTAAACCTCTACAGGTCCCACTACGGCTTTCAATAATGAACCAGATTCCATACCATAACGGAAGCTGTCAATCGGACCACGCTCGGCTAATTCCGACTATCTTCATAATCGTTGCCTCGGACAGAAGTGGTATGAATAAGCAACGGTTTGCGGGCCAAATGTGATGTGATCAGTCTGTTAACACATGCGGATGTTCATGTGCATGAGATCTAATTTTGAATACCCAGCCATAGATCTTCTTCTGTGGTAGGAAAACGAAGTAACATGAATTTGAAAATTAACTTTCAACAACTCTAAAGACTACATTCATTCCAATCTGAAATGACTGTAAAATGAAACGTCACAATGGGATATCTGAGGTCATCATCTCAAAAGCAGGCGTACACAGCCAATGCCTTTTTGAGACATTTTTAAAGATTTTGTATGCTTCATTATTGAAATAAATACAACCATAGGTCAGTCTTTTTTATCATCACACCTCTATTTTGCTGTTATGTATTATAAATCTACTGATCAAAGTTTCAGCCGGTATCAATAGGCTGCGATAAATGGCTACTACTTCGGTCAGAGGCTACTTTACCGGATTTTATGACGGAAATGGCCGATGTGATCAGACTGGGAAGCTGTAAAAGGCCCCGAAATACACATTTGAAACTATATTATAAAACACGATGATCGACCTAATCTAATGCAAAAATGGGGAAAATATAACAATAAATGACTAATTAAACAACAACAACGACTGGACTACAGGTACTTGGCTTGGGAAATGCACATTAGTATGTGACGGAGTTAACCGGTTTTTGAGCGTTCAACCCTCCCCCTAACCAGGGTATTGGCGGTTGGTTTATTTAATTGTTGATATTAAGACTTCTGTTATTTAAAAAAAACCACAAATTTCCATTTTAATATTATTCATTATTTGTGTGCTTTAACACAAAATACATGGATCAAGAAATGTATTCAATAATTGAAAAATACACTAAATTTTATTTTATGAACATTAGAATTATTTTTGTTAAATGTAGTTTTGCTCCTTCAGATTATGGCAAAAGCAACCGTAGGTGGATGTTTTTCTGTACAAGGTTTATTTGTCAAGGAGAAGCCTGATGATCCAGAAACTGCCCTGGTTTGTTAACCTGATAATGTTAATATATTGTAATCTTACTTCACTGTAATTATAATGTACAGTTCTTACAAATAAGATCAATGTCGGCTTATAAAAGGGCGAGGTTAGTTAAGGACCATTTTTTGGAACAATGAAGACACACATAACACTGTACATGAAGCATTATAATCAATGATTGAATTATTTCATTTTATAAAATTTCACAATTTTAGCAACTATTGTACAACTCATGATAACTGAGTCGATATCTAATACCCTATAGCTTATAAAAAGTAACTTGTACTGTTTACTTTCAAAAATTGTTTCAAGAAAGATTCATAGCAAATGCACGATACTTTTTTACGATTATTTTCATATTTTATAGGTCATTCTACATATGGTTCTGTCTGTTGTTTCACTGGTTGGGTACCTCATATCTATAATTGTGTTTGGCGTTTCCCAAGTCCTTGGATCGTGTAGTAGTTCCAATGATACACCAGGATGCTCTAGTAACTCTGGAATATACAGAGCGTTAGGAGCAGTTACAATCGTCATCATAGTAGTAAGCGTTGGCTTGACATGTTTTGGAATTTATCTATTTTGGAGATTTGGAAGGGAATTTGGCGTTTCTCCATACAAAAGACAAAAGAATCAGGCAGAGCCACCGTTTTCCGCAACAAAATCTATTAGTGTACACCACGACGAAGTTATGGATGACATGAAAGATTTTGTTTAGGGAAATATCAAAGCGTTATACTGATGTTTTCTTGTCTTTAAATTTAGATTAAAAGTATAATGAAATAAAAAGATAAAATGATTCCGTTGTCATTACACGCAAAACTTGTTCCGAACAAAATCAATTCAATTAGAAGAAATACGGACAAGTCATTTAAAGAGTCGAACATAAAAACCTAACATTAACGCAAAAAATTACTATTCAAAATCATTGGCCAGTTAGAGGACAAATTTTGTCTAGTGTTCCTTAAAATTATTTACCTGGACGTCGTTTTATTAATAATATTGATTTAAAATGGGGCGGCACTGATTAATAACGAAACATTTTTTAAATCACTGCAACAATTTGCGAACCTCCATCAAGTTTTCACACGAGTCAGCATCATAAAAGATTACCTGCCACAACTTAATCCATCAAGGCCGGATACCTCTCAACAGACTTACAACAATCTAACATTCGAAAGACGGACAAACATTATCTGCTGTCGCTCAAAGGCTGTCATACCACAAATTGCCCTCGCATTTTCCTGTACAGTCAGGAATAACGTATTAAACGAATTTGCTCCTTGGAACAAATTTATTTCCACCGTTTAAATAAACTCCAGACACATATTATCAAAAGGGCTATTGTGGCGTTTGACAAGTTAACTTGTAGACTGCGAATCCCTGCTCGTAGAAAAGCTGCAGACTCAGACGGGAATTTGGTATTGGACTATCATGAAAAGAAAATTTTCGGAAAAACGTTTCATTCATGATTAAAAGAAAATAGGAAAAGGTACCTAAACGATTGCTTGATCCGTAGTTAAACGATTGGAATAAACTAGAAAAAAATATTTTGATCAATACTATTAATAAAGATATAAATTCACAATGCAATTCATTCAAGAAAGGCTACCTTTTTGACATTAATTATAATAAATAAAGACGAAAATACACCGACATCTTCTTTGTTATTGAATTCCCCTTATTCTTAACAAACTAGAATGAATATTTATTTCAGTTATTCAACGAATTTGTACAATTTTTATTTATAAACGTCTTTAATAAGTAACAACTCTTCAGTATAGCCCCCTCACTTGCTCTCTGAAGCATGAGATGATTCAAGGTCAATTATTAACGTCTAAACATTAAGCTAACAGGGTAAAGGATGCAATTTTTACTTGCAAATTGTTCCTCTTCCCTCAGTGGGATTTGAGCTCATGCTGCTCTGACATCTCCGGCTCTCATAACTTACAATGTATCTAGCGCTCTAGACCACTCTGCTATATTCAAAACTTAGCATTCGGTAAGCTGTTGAAGCCTTTTCGCGTCAGTGTATCTAAAGATAGAGCACAGCTAAGAAGTGGAGTGTGTTTACTGTCTCGAAACGAATGTTTTACGGACCTTAGTTATAAAACTAGTGTTCTTCTATTATCCTAAGGCCACAACATTAGAAACCAAAATCAGTAAAGTCGAGATCCTAACATAATAAAAGTATAAAGCCATTCAAATCAAACGACATCCATCTTTCATTATTGAAGCCCTTATGACAACCTGTAGGTATTTGTAATATATTTAATAATATGCTTTTTTTTACGGCTGCCTCATGGACAATCATACAATAGCTTTAATTCAAACGTAATATAAGACATGAAGCCTTTTTTCAGAGGTTAAGTATTTGAAAACGTTTTAATCTGCAAACGAGAATAAGAATACCATTGGGGGCCCTGATACGGAAAGAGTGGCACCAACTGGTGGTTTAAAAAATAAATGTGTCAATGTGTATAAAATGTGTCAAGAAATACCAAGGGGATATTCGAGGAAAAGGGAAAATGTTAAAGTACTGACAAACTCCGGAGAACAACGAGGACAAGACCAAAACGACAAAAACAAATGAACAACATGGACCCAACCAAAAAACTGGGGTAGACTCAGGTGCTCCGGAATAGTATAACCTATGGAATTTCGTTATCTTGAATATGTAGAATATGTAGAACGCAGAAGTGCTCTTATAACTTCTAAGCATTTTATCTTCGGATCCCAACAATATAAGTAGCGTTCTTACAACCTCCAATCGCAACATACTTGGACACAAACAGTTGGCGTAGTGTTCTTCCCACCTCCAAATTTCTCACTGTAAGATCCTAACTTTTGTTAGGTGTACCGTTATTTCCAAGGATTGTGAAATATAATTATAATCTAAGAAAGAAATATATCAAAAATTTAATATATTTGCGCTTAAAGATTTGTTTAACGTTAATATATTTAGAAAATAAAGAATAAAACAGAAGATTCATAATTTATAATGTATTGCTTTGAATTATGTATTTATATATTTGTATTCATTGTATTCTATAAGCTGTTTTGCCTTTGAAATCCAATTTTAGAGATACAAGTATTCCTTCCATCTGCAAACCCCTAATAACAGACCCCATTTATATAAGTAATGTTTATGTTAAAACAAAATCCCAGACCTGCGAAAATAGTTTTAATAACCTGAAAACTCCATATCCTTACAAAACAACTATAGTCGTAGTGTTATTATCCCATCCCTCTTAACTTCTGACCCCTGATTATAAGTTAAGAAGTAGTGTTCTTATAATACTGTATTTTGTTCAAAACAATATCGAATTAATTTTCCATTCTGTCATTTCAATTTAAATTCTTCCAATGTAAAGGTATATAAACATGATAATGTTCGTTATGTTCTTTTAAATGGCTCGTCAATTCCATGAAAATGATTTGAATTTATGAATGTAAGAACCAAACTTTCTCTTATAAAACAGAAATATTTTGGTGTCAAAAGAATGAACCGTAATTTTTCAAAATCAAACAGCAAAAGCTTTGCTAAAGACTTTAAAGAAGACAGAAACTATAGTACAGTGGAAAGTTTGCATAGATTTCGAATGGACTAATTAATGCTATATAAAATGTATTTAAAAGAGCCGTCCACAGTAAATCTGTTTTTAAATCTTTAATATTTGAATCCAAACATGTAGTTTATTCTCCCTACCCTTGGATAAGTTCTCCGTACCCTTGCATTCCTCTCTCGATGTCGTTTTATGTGAGTACTTCTTTACATAGTTTGGACCTTACAACAAGTTGTCGTTAAATACAGGATTTTTTTTCTTCTAAATAAATTTTAAGGAAATAAATACAACTTGGTTTTAAGATTTTTTTGTTGTTTTAATTCACAATCTTTCATAAAACTGCCTTAAGGTAAGGGAGATATTTAATTAATAAATACAACTTCTCTTAAAGTTTTTATTGTTTTGTTCAACAAACTTTCACAAAACTGTCCAAAGCTAGGGGAAATATTGAAATATTTGTAATGTTTACTTAGATGAATAACGGTTACAATAAAAAAATCTTACAACATCTTTTCTATATTTAACCACTAAAATTTGTCTTTTTGACCTTTATGAATGTCATTTGTTCACAACCATTACCTATAGCCGAACAAGTGTTAAGACTATTAATATTTGGGACTTCTGTTATCAAAGTGTTATAACCCTACCTATATTATTTTATCTATTTGGTTCAATAACAATCACTTCCAAGTACCAAAGCAAAATTTTTGGAAATAAATTTAAAGGCATTTAATTTTAAATATAGAATGGAAATAATTACTTCCTCGTTAACGATAGGTACATTTTATTAAAGTACAATAGTTTAAGTTGATTGACCTTGCATTGTAAAGCAAATTTAATGCGAAATTACGTTACAGGTTTTTTGTCTAAAAGTTTAAGCTGAGTCTTATGTTCAAATAATTAAAAACGACTCTTATTGGCAATTATAGAGAAAATACAGAATTCTAGGAAAGTAGTATTAAACATTGGACAGATCGCGGATTGTCAGCTTAACGTTGAGATCGAATAATTAAGAAATTTTTGGAAAATTCCAAAGGATCTGACGACGTCAATTATTTCAGAGGAGTTTCGAAACCAGAACTTAAGCATCAGGAATCCGAACCCAAACAACAACTTTGAAAAAACAGAAGGCTTCATCCTGAGAAACAGCGATACCCCTTTTAAGCTAGGACTCGGTCATCTGTTTTGTTATCAGGGCTTGTACTAACCCATTAACGAATGTCGATATATACTTAGGAACATCGGAGATTTCGTTTTTATTATCTCGTGTTCTATACTTTTAAGGAAACTTTCTGAATTACACTTAAAATAAGAAATCACAATAACATTGATTGAAATTTTCAGGATTTTTTAAAACTTAATTAAAAGTTGTTTGTTGATATTTGTTTTAAAATCAAAATTGCTATATGGTAAGAATTTTTTTCATGGAAATCAATTAATTTTACATTAGATAGCCTATCTTGTAATGACTTAAGGGCAGGTTATCCGTCTAACTATCGACATGTGGTATGATTATATTTAAGAAAGCTACCAAAAAGATAAGTAACTTACATCTACAGGTCAGTCGTAGGATTTCTATTACGGATAAAGATTCCAAGTTTGAACGGCCTAAAAAGAAACAAAGAAACAAATACAAAATACAACAAGAGATAAGAGGATGCTCGACCTCGACAAGTGAGCACTGTTTCTGACAGCTACTTAAAAACCATTTGATGCTTTATCTGGTTTTATAAACTCATGCATCAATCAAAACATGTTGTGTCAATTAAGTTAAAAATATAAATAAAGTACAAAATATTAATAATTGTACAATAGTCAATATAAAAATTATAAACAACATATATACTAGTCCTTGTAACTTCGTATGATCAATTATTATAATCGTTTTTATGCGAAATGTTTACATTATTGAGTGTAATCATTGTTGGAAGAAAGGGAAAATTTTATAAATACACAAAAATAAGCAAATTTAAAATAAACGAAACGTTTCTCTATCCTTGCCAAAAAAGCTTGATAGCAGGGGATTGTCTTCTTCAATTATTGGTCTGATATACTAGCTTCAGTATGCAAAGATTTTGATACAATGATCTTAGAAGTTACGTATCTGATTGTGTTTAAGATTAAGATTAAGATTAAGGACAACTTAATTTGAAAACATTATAATTGGCATTTTCATATATTGCACTTAAATTTCAGAGGCTAATTTGAAAATCTTCGTGAACTCTATTTTACAAAAGCTGATGATCCTATTTTTCTAAATTGGAAATATTTTCTGCAATACAATTTCTCGGCTAATGTTGGCACTGGAGGAAGTATAATATTCGCGTCAAAAATAGTCGTCTCACCTATACATTTAACACACAATATATATCATAATACACTTACATTATTGATTGAATTTATTCAAATTTACCGAATAGTGGAACATAATTTAACAATTTGTAATCTATTTAAATGAGATGATTTTTTTCTCTGAAAACGATCCTAATTTTAGGAAATCAGTAGCAGAACTTCCGCAATTCGTTCATTAAAGTTAACTACCAAACATTGATATGTATATTTTAAAGGAATCTTGAAAAATAATTAGGAATAAAGTGTACCGAGAAAACCAAAGGTGAATTGTGCACAACGGTAAGTTTGGATATTTTTTTCAAATTTGTTTAAGTTTTTATATACAAAATTACGAATGTTAAATATATTGCATAAACAGCAATAGTTAAAAAGCTTGTAAATATTTTCTATAACTACTGAAGATTGGAGAGTTTAAAAACCACAAAGAAAAATATCACCTTGCAGTATGCCTTACTGCTGAATATTAACTGTCACATTGATGTTTAACCGAAAATGATAATTAGTGGAAACTGTAACTTATATATATCATTGGCATTCCAACTTTACTCATCATCTTCATAAGAAAATGGATTTTTTAAGAGTCAATGCTTATTAGTTTTAATATCGTAGTTTTTAAGACTTTTGAGATCAATGTAAAATTAAAAGTTTCCACAATTAAAATAACGGAAATATAAAAAGTAATATTATAACATGTATAAAGATAAACTATTTTATTCGAATTTTTACAATTAAGTATATCAAACAGATAAAGGACTCACAATAATTTAAATCCACGAAATAAAAACAACTTTCAAATGATTTTTATTTTCTGCAGATTCATTCTATTTAAATGACTCTTGTCACAATATGTTTAAAATAATTAAAAACACTTCACTTAATCAAAATATGTCGATATTTAGATATTTTATTCCACTGATTGCTAATATAACAGTCAATGAAATTTAATATAATATACATTTATCTTGCACAACGTTGAATATTTTTAGTAAGTCTGTCATATCTTGGATCTGAGATAATTAAGTTATGTTGTAAGTGTGGATATTGCATGTTCCCTTGTTTTTGAATAGAAGGAGGACAAAATTTAAGATACCCTTTGAAATATTTTTATGTTACATATTTATGTTTTGATCCGCTGCTTTCTGGCAAAAATTCAACATTCAATTGGTTTTTTTGAGTTGGAAAAATATATGTATAAATATATATTATGGGTCTGCGAAGGAGTAGGGAGTGCATGTCGGTTTTTTCTATTATTATTTTTTTAATTTCATTTTATTATTTTATTTCTGCAAAAAAATGAAGATATTTTTAACATTCTGAAATATTGTTAAAAGTAAAATATTATAATAAGGAACAAAGAATTTCAAATTTATGGAGGTATGCTGCAGACTTGTACTACAATGTAATCATGACGCCACTGTTTGTGGCTATGTTGTGAAATAAGTTAAAAATGATAAATTTTCAATGATATCTAACCAAATTTCCTATCAGAAATAATCAAGCACATTCAATAATATACAAATTAATTCAACAGAATTTCGTGATTCCAAATGCCGTCTTTTCACAAAACATATGAACTTTAGACAATTTATTTAATGTCCTCTGAGGTTTTTCCAAGGTACATTAAACCATATTATTTTATTCATTCATCTGTTTTTAAACTGTTGCAGCTGTTATCTACACAGAATGTTAAAAAATGAGCTAATTTAGGAAAATATTTAAAATCTGCGTCATATATTCGTTTTTGTGCTACCAGAATGTAATTTTATATATTTATAATTGTTTATTATATCAATCAAGTCTTGCCTCCGATTGTTTTCTGTATGCCTTTATAAGTATTTATACCTATCAGCTGAATTCTTTTAGTTTCAAATAAACTTTTAAACAAGGATTGGTATTCCACCCTTGTTGAAGGCCTTATGGAGACCTAACGATTTGAAAATTCCTTTGTTCTTTTTTTTTCGTAGTTGGAGTGCAGTCTCTGTGACATTTTCTCCATATCTTTTGTTTTCATACCTAATGGAATCTTGTTTGACATCGGGAAGCCTAACTATGCTTTATTAGATATTTGGCATATTAGACACAAGAAGTTCACCTTGACAATGCCCTGAACAGGGTCAAAATGAAATTTGAATAGGCACAAATAAAAAATTTCACCAGAATCATACCTGTAATGGGATTAACCAAAATGTAAAATCCGATTCTGGATTCTCTAAACAGAGAACTACAGGCATCTCTGTAATGAGGGTGGTGATGAAATTGCATGCAGGTTCATGCTAAGAATACCAATCTTTTACTTGAATACCAGAAATAATTATCAGACAGTAACAAATTTTGGTACAACATGTGCTCAATCTAAAGGAAATATAAATTTTTAATCAATCCACGTAGTGGGAGCAGAAAATATTGTGTATATAAAACGGTACAGTAGAAAATGGTTAGTCGTAGGAAACAGAAAGAATGTATTAGACACCAAACAGAATCACAAGCAAAATACGTCCAATCTACATGTATATAAAACATATACCAATTTTCAAATCAATCCATGCATTAAGAGCGGAAATTTTGTGACAAAATTGAATGACAGGCAAAAATGGCAAAGTCTCATGACACAGAAGTTAATATCAAACAGCCTCCGAAAGTCTTTAACATATGCCTCTTCTATATAAAGTACCATTTCAATTTTCAAATCATCCATGAAGTTAGAGGTGAGATTTTTGTGACAAATATTTGGGACAGACGAAACCAAAGCATTTCTCTGATGTGGAATTTTTGACTCAGAAAATGTCAATCTATGACCGAATGTATAAAGCTAACAAAATCTGTAGGACAGGGTGGCAAAAGATGGTTTCCAATGAAATGTTATCACATAAAATATATTAAACATTTATCTGGTATATAAGACGATAAATATCTAATTAGTAGTGCATTATTTGCATCTAAGTTCAACCTCGATATTTTATGGCGATTGCATTGTTCAAAGTTGTATATTTGTTGTTTTAGTTTTATCTGTATTATATGGGCTCATTTATACTTCGTCGCGCGATCCCTGGTGACATCTCGCAACTGTCACGAGAACATTGCACAACTTCCGCACAATGTCGAACGATTTTCGCTAAGATTAAAGTATAACAAACAACGAAAATCATAAACAGCAGCGATTTTCGCGCGACGTCTATCAAGTGTCGTGCGGTAGTCTCCTGATGATCGTTTTTGAATTATAAATAAGCCCTATGAGTCATTTTCCGTCTTTTTTCTATTCTCAGGATGGCCGCCTCTGACTACATTTTCCCTTTTATTTGGCCTTATGTTTTCTCTCGCTTTCTCTTGTTGTACTAATGTGTCATATATGTCATATTTTTATTTATTGGAAAACGCGTGTATTATTATTCTGTACAATGTTCGTAAATTTCACATTTTAAAATAAAAGTTATTTGTGCTGGAGCTGTGACATTCATTTACACGTTGAACTACATGTATACCTAAGCATACAATTCATTCTCCATTAACAGCGTGTATACTTATGTCGTTACAACAAGTGATCATTGAATATCAGATGAAAATTGAATATTTTTTCCTGTATACATTGTATGGGAATATATACAATTTTGTTTTTATTGTTTTCTTTCACAATATTTTACAAAACTGTTCTTAGGCAAGGGGGTTCAAAATGTTCAATTATTAACATATAATATGTGACCGTTCACAAAGCTGTCCTAAAGCAAGGGGGTTCAAAATGTTCAATTATTAATACCTGTGACCGTTCACAAAACTGTCCTTAAGCAAAGGGGTTCAAAATGTCCCACGTTCTATTCTTATAATCTGTGACTGTTCACAAAACTGTCCTAGATCAAGGTGGTTCAAAATGTTCAATTATCAACATCTTTGACCGTTCACAAAACTGTCCTAAAGCAAGCGGGTTCAAAATGTTCCACGTTCTATTCTTAATATCTGTGAACGTTCACAAAATTGTCCTAAAGCTAGGGGGTTCAAATGTTCAATTATAAACATCTGTGACCGTTCACAAAACTGTACTAAAGCAAGGGGGTTCAAAATGTCCCACGTTCTATTCTCAACATCTGTAACCGTTGTGGTGGCCGAAAGGTAGCCTTACAGTAGAAATTCAAATATTTGTACTGTTAACTTCCATAGATAACGGTTTTCAATAAAAATCATACCACATATTTTCTGTATTTAACAACTAGATGTAGCATTTTTGACCGCTATGTATGTCATATTTTTTTTTATCAACAACCAAACAAAATTTATGTTTAAACTAATTAATATTTAGGACTTCTGTTATCAAAGTGTTAATATTCCACCTATATTTTTATCCATTTGGCTGATCAGTAATCACTCCCAAGTACCTAATCACAATTTTTGGAAATAAATTTAAAGGCATTTAATTTTAATATAGATATAAAATAAATACTTCCTCTTTGACGACAGGTGCAGGTTATTTTAGTAAAAGAGTTTAATTTAGTCGATCGATAATGCGTTGTTCAGTATATTAAACAAGTTCAGTGTAAGTTTAGTGTATTTCTTACAATTATAAGTTAAGCCTCTTGATCATATTATGAAAAAGAATCTTATTTGTAATAAAATTAAATTTTGAGAACAACCCGGTTCAATGAAAAAGCACTATTTACCGAAGTCTGACGTCGGATCGTCGGCCATTAGCTATTATTAACATATTGCTTAATGCTTAAGGCAGAGCAGTTGATAAAATGGAAGATTCCAAAGGATCTGACGATATCAGTTATTTCACAATCAAACAAAAACCTAGGAAAATAAAATACGAAAACAACAAATACTACTCAGAAGACTCGAAATCTTGAGCAACCGGGACCATAAAAAGCTCGATTTCTGTTATATTTCAAGGGCCTTTACTAACTAATTAACAGTGGAAAGCTATTCCAAATATGTATTTTACAGTACTTTCAATTGAAACATCTCGATTTGAAATTTGAAAGCAAGCTAAAAGGTGAATAAAAATTTATAAGATAACATTTGACGGATGACGAGATATCCATAGAAGCATCAGGTCTCGTTTTAGTTAGCTTGAACACCATACTTTGAAGCAAACTATCTACATTACACTTAATAGAATGAGAAATCACAGTAACAATCGTTATATTTTTCAGGTAGGCAATGTTTTGATAATTGAAATTTTTTTTTGGCAATGTTTGTTTTGGAATTAAAATGTTGCTGTATGGAGACTTTATTTGCCCAAAAAAAAACAATCAAGTCTTAATTAGATTAACTGAACAGATAATGACTTGATAACGGGTAATTAATAATAAAAAATTATATGACTATCAGGAAAGGTAAATCGTTATAGACAAATAGACATGCATGTCTATGTTTCACTTTAGAGATTCCTATTAGTGTAAAACACCACAAGGAAAATATATAAACACATGATAATTATGCAAGAGTCCAGATATAATTCAAAGAGTATTTTTTGAAACACTTGGAATTATTTTGATAATTTTTATATATTTTTTATGTCAATGGTTTCCATATAAATGTCAAACCTTGTACAATCATAAATCATTGAGAGATACATGCAACAGCAGATCGATATATTATCTTAATGTTGAAAATAATAGGTGACAGCCGGAATTTTCAGGGGTAAAATGTGTATTATTTTATGATAATATAAACGTTTAGTTATTACATATTCAAAATAATCATAAAAGAGTATGAAACTTCAACTTTCATTACAAAGTGTAATCTTTCAAAAGTAGCATTATAACCAACAAAGTTTAATTATTTTGCCAGTTTCTCTATCTGGATTCGTCTATACTCGTTGTTCTCCGGAGTGTGTCAGTACTTTTACATTTTCCCTTTTCCTCGAATATCCCCTTGGTATTTCTTGACATATTTGTTTTCCCTCAAGTTTATTTTTTTATCTTCCTCTCTAAACAAACAGATTTTTTTCACCTCGCGCCTATTTAAATTGTCTTCATTGCTAATTAAGATCCGACAGCTTAGGATTGAGTTATCCAAAAATTACAAAATGAACGAAGCAATCAAACTTCAATATGCAATACAGATGAGGAGTCAATGAGGTTGATTATCACTTGAAAAAGTATCAAACCATATGTTATTCTGAACATACTCCGGAAAAATCGTGTTTCACCTTCTCCCATATGATATAGATTGAATTGCTGCATACATCTGAGTGGTTAATCGAGAAGAAATGGCAAAGGGATGAATTGCTTCTCTCAATATTTAAAAAATAGAAAGTATAACTTAACAACCGCGGAAAGTCCTTAAAGAGAAGTTGTACCTCATGGTGGTAAAATCGAATGAAATACTTTTATAACCTTCCGTTCTGTGGATACCTCCACATATGTGATTTTTTTATAATACTGTTTAATCCCAATACAATTTCTATTTCACATTGTAAAGTCGGCCATTTGTTTGCCGGAAGTGGCTCTTTGCACGCGCTAGCGCGAGATCGGGAGTACACATTGTCAACTTTACGTAAGAGTTAAGTAATTAAACTAGAATAAGATAACTTGCAAAAATCATTTGAGGCGCATCTGATTGGTAATTAAGAGTGATTGTTCTTATATGAATCGCAAGAGAAGTTAAAAAAAAAACAGAAATGTGCGCATTTTTTTAAATTGCCTTATTTAGTTCAAACTTAAGCTCTCCCGCCCAAAACGAAGATGGCCGACCCTCAATGTTAAATCTCCGTAGAGATATTCAGGGGCAGATATTAGTTGGTAAAACGTCATTTTATAGCGTTACACATAAACCGTTAACTGTGGGATAATTCTTTCTTTTGATTGAAAATAAATACAAAGGCTGAAACGCACAAATGAATTAATAAAGCTCGAAAATCGCACTCCTCAAAAGCCTGACATAGAGTATAGTTTTATTATTTTGACCAAATAAAATACAAAGTTCATAAAGTAGTGAAAGCCGATGGGCCAGATATAAAGATAACAATCAAAGAACATAACAATGCTGCTCAGATGTAAACTATGTCTTTCAAACATATATTCCATACATTACTGTATCCAAAAATTTTTACTGTGAACCTTTTTACCAGATCAGCGAATAACAAAACGAAAACTCCGCAGTAATTTAAAAAAGAAAAGGTATGGTTAGTTTCAAACATTTTAATGCAAAACTATAGCTTAATTTAGATATGTATTATTTCAAAAACCTTATTTGTTTCTTTGTGAACCCTCTTAAACAGAAGTTGGTGATCCTTTTTTTCTCAATCTAAACTATTGTCTTCAATTCAATCTTTTGATGGTTCTAGTGGAAGTATCATATTCCCGTCTAGAATCATCATCTCAAATATACATCTAAAATAAATAATTTTATGTATGTTTTAACAATTTTATTG
>JAULBM010300600.1:0-14842 GCA_032357055.1 Geukensia granosissima
CTTTATGAAAAATAAATTTCTGGACAGGCAGGTTACAAAAAAAAATATGCTGAAGCCAGTTTTCCCCAATAAAGCGTTATGTTAAATTTTAAAAAATTACTAATCGCTGCAAAAACTAAAAAATATTAATTCGCGATTTGCGCAAAAAAATTTATGTCTTAGAAAAATCCCTATACCCTTTTAAAGTAGAATGGTCGTTCTTTAACGTTGTGTCAGTATTTTAACTAATGCAACGTAACTTTGATATGACCCGAGCCGCAGTCGAGAATGACATCTATGTTACGATCCATAAAAGTGGCCCGAGGGAAGTCTTAATATCATTGCCATCTTTAAAAGTAACTACTGTGTTTATTTCATTGAGGAACTATGAGAGTACTAAGCTCCGTTGCACCGATAAATTCACAATATTTGTCTAAAACCATAATTTCTGTTATTTTTTTCTTTTTCGATTGTTGCATTAAATATTTTCTATCATTAACTGTTTATAAAAACTGTTAATCATAATTATACATTATAATAACATTGTGTCAAGCGGAGATTTGGAAGTGAAAAGGTATAGCAAAAAATTGCGGTTTTTATTTTGGCGGATTGCAAAATGAAGAAAAAAAAATTGTACATTTATATTTTCCACGTTTTGAAGATCCATGAGTATTTATCGAGTTAGCCTCCTCAACTGCAGCATTTTTGACCTCCTTTAATGCACTTGGCTTGATTTTTTCAGATAGTTCCGAGTTTTCAGATGTTATCAGATTTTTTTTTCATGAACAAACTTAAGATGGCCATCTTTCTAACGTTTGTGTTATACTATATTCTTTCACGAATAACCTGTACATGTAAAACAATTATCCGTAATTTTTATTTGGCCGAAGGTTTCATACATGTAAGAGCTGTCAATTTTACGCAGAGTCGAGAGGACATTATTACGATTAAAGTCATGATATTGCCCAGAAATATTACGACACTGAATGGAAGCTCTCTTTATTGCAAAAATACAGAATGAAATGCGGCCTTATTTACACCAATGAAAGTTTTTATTTTATATCTAAAACGTAATAACCATGATCTAAGCACGTAATAACCATAATGTAAGCACGTAATAACCATGATCTTTAGCACGTATCACAGAACCAAGGCTCTAACCTCTCCCTAGAAGAAAAAATTGTTGGAAGAAATCTATTATGTACAGAAATTGTTCCAATAAATTATGTTTTATTCGGAATTTTTTATATATACTTTTATTTTTCTTCACTCATTTGAAAAAAATGGAACATTTTGTCGTTTCCGATCATAACGTACTATTTTCGCCCCCTTGACTAGTGAAATTAAGAAAATGTAACTGATATTTTTTTTTGCTACGCAGATAATTAAAAAGCTCGGTGGTATATAAAAATGCAAAGGCGTAGACGTTATCGGAACCTTTTTTTTCACAAAACCACTTGCGCATGAATACAGGACAAACATCAACTCTTGTGATAGTTTGAATGCCAAATTACAAATTCTGCTGTTGGAAAGATAGATTTATCAATTTATAAATTCCTTTAGATTTTCCTAATTAAAGAAGTTATAGCAATCACATGAGACAATCAGTTCAGTGAAAGAAAGTAACTTTCAATTAATATAATTGAGTCTCATTTGGTAACAGTTTGCTGGTTTTTTTTTATTTATGTTTGGTTTTTATATTTCTCAAAAGCTGTATTGTACGTTAAAGCTTTTTTAAAGATAAAAATGTTTGTTCAATAAGGGTCCAAATATTTGACCTCCGAATAAATTTCAACTCTAATACAAGTATTAGCATTTGTTTATTTCGGGGAAAGCATGAAATCTTGACAATAGTTTATGTACGTTAAAACATAGTTAAAAGTACATATGTTCAAGCGAATAAAATGCTGTCAAGTTTCTAGTCTATCTACAACTTTAAATGGGATTCCTGAATTTTACTTTAGGTATAGCTCTTTTTTACCCGTTTCAGGAACGCCGAGGTTCCTTCTAAAATTAAGATTTACCATTCTGGTTCCTGGCTTCCGGGTAGTTTGTATAAAGTTTACATAGAAATCACCACTAAAACGTGCATCAATTTCTGTCGAGGACAAATAATTAAAGCTTTCATTTTAAATCTTTATAAATCAAAATGTAGAGCGTAAATACCTTAACTATAACCTCAGTGTAGTGTTGTGTGTTCTATGTTTGTCTTTCGTTTCATTTTGTTGGCCGTGGTCTTGTCTGTCCTCGACTTAACGATTTCTGTCTGCCCCTTTGGTATCTTCGAATTCCTTTTATATTCAATGCCATTGGAAAAGAAAGTTTTGTTAGTGTCGGACTTTTTTTTTGTCACTAGCCGCCTACTCTTTTGGAGCTCTTACAAATGGTCTTTAACTCAAATAGATTTTCCCAATTAGACAGGGCGTCTTTTACGTCTCCAGAAATACTGTGAATCTCAATAACTAGGAATGCTCTTTTTTCGAGGAGCATTGCTCCCCAGAACGCCAAGTCTTCCACGGAAAAACAATGTCATTCATGCCAAAGGTATTATTTTAGCCGTTTCGTGGATTGCTAATATAATGTTAATAAATGCTGACTTTATTTCTGGCGATCTGCGTTTGTTTTCGAGATGTATTTTCCATTATGTGACCATGCTTTAAAATACATATTTTAATACATACATGTATGTAAAGCACGCCATCATTTTTGAAATGTTCATGAATCACGTTTTCACAACCATAACGC
Organism: Geukensia granosissima; assembly: GCA_032357055.1. NCBI lineage: Eukaryota > Metazoa > Mollusca > Bivalvia > Mytilida > Mytilidae > Geukensia > Geukensia granosissima. Next base: position 2,725 of record JAULBM010300600.1, read on the forward strand.
GTCTTGTTCGCTAAAAAAGGTCGGCAACGCATCATACTTACACCTCATTGAGGCCTATATTATAGAAAATCAAAAAATTAACTAGATCGTTGTACTTGGAAAAGATTAAATTGCTGGTTTGATTTAGTCGAAATTTCGCTTAAATACCAATACTTTACATACAATTTATGCTATGAATGGAAATAGGATAGTTTTGTTCTGGAGAAAACTTGCCATGTATCTTTAACTCTTGATTGACAGCCTCGGTGTTGTAATTGTTAAAATGCACTTTTCGAGTGCGGAAAGTTGTGCCTTCGATCCCTGGGCAGAAAAAACCAAGAAAGTCATTAAAAATGGTATTCACTGTTCCTCTGCTAAGCAGGCACCGTTAAGTAGTAAGTCCAAAACTGGTCACCACAGAGGCAGAATAATGTATGTGGGTAAACTGGAATGTCTTCATGATGTCTACTTTTACTACTGAGTCCGTTGGCTAGCACGTTATACTCCTACCAAGCGTGTCGGTCTAGTACGAAGCAGGGTTCTTTCATCATCATTAATTCATTATATGAGCTCTCGTCATATGCATGAAATATTTGCCGCTGGACGTAAAGCAACGTTGAAGCAATCAATCAACTACTGATTGTAATGAAGAACAAGTTGAATTTACCTAGTACATTAATTAAGAGTGTGCTATCTTAAAGTTATAATACATTGTGCTTTGCAATTGATCAAATTTGGTAGATAAATTCAAATGTCATTAATCCGATTTGGTAAAATTATTATAGTGTAAATCTTTATATTTACAAGCCCAAGAGTCTTGTGCTTGACACGAAACCTGTATGTATAACTTCAGGTAAAATGTATCTCAAAGTAAATTCCATCGTTTTAAATACAATAAATATCTCACCTTTATAGCCTTAAATTTCGGCTTCTTTAATAATTGTCAGTTATTTTACTGAGTAACTTTCCGTTTCGCTTTAATAGTTTCAAAAGCTTTGTTAGTCGGAGAAATCAATATTCGGAACAACGTTTATACATGTAACGCCTTGTCGTCAGAGAGCATATAAAAGGACACATTATTGTAAAAATGTTGTAGTTAATGCCCCATTTAACACAATTGTAAATCGTCATGGATATTGAGTTTGACTAATAATTTATAAATATGTCATTGGTAACAATGTAAAACAAGTAGTATCTGAACATAAAAGCAACTACATTCACCGGATTACAGGTTTGGAATAGGTATATAAAATGTGTCAAGAAATACCAAGGGGATATTCGAGGAAAAGGGAAAATGTAAAAGTACTGAGTAAAACTCCGGAGGACAAGAACAAAACGACAAAAACACAACACTAAAAACTAAAAAACAAATGAACAACATGGACCCCCACCAAAAAACTGGGGGTAGACTCAGGTGCTCCGGAAGAGTAAGCAGTCTCTGCTTCCTGCAGGACACCCGCCATGTAGCTCATGTCAAATCTATAAGTTACCAATTCATTCAGGTATGACGTCGAAAGATTTTGAACCTCATCCACAAATAACGAATGATCCTTTAGCCGGGGTTTGACCTGCAGGCGGAAATTCAAACGACCTATTTTATACAATACCTACAGTCGGAGAAACAAACGGCCTATTTCTGTTCAACACCATGGAGGATAAACATTTAAAGATCAGGAAAAATGTAAAATGATATATTTCAATAAATGAGGAAATATACATTGGGATGGTAGGTGTTAATACTAGAGTAAAACGGACGTAAAAAGTCTCTAAATTTAACTATTTCTTTCTGTGTATTCCATGTGGATGGAGAACATTGAGTTCTTTTATCCTAAACCTTTCTCGACTCTCCGTCGATTACACAGATTTGCCTGTGATTTAAAACTTCCAGTAGGTGATCTGGAAGTCTGAAGTGCTCTTTAAATAAATATACGAAAAGACCAAATTAGGATGTGGTTTAACTTCTTCCGTTAAAGCACAGTGAATCTGAACTCTATCAAAAACATTTATTATTTAATATTTTTATTGGGGTTTAACACCATTCTCAACAATATTTCAGTCTTATGCGGTCAGTATTACTGATGGAGGAAGCCGGAGTATCCTGAGAAAACCACCGACCTTAGGCATATAATTGACAAACCTTCTCACTTGTGATGCGAGTTAGGTCAAAGACAAGCGATGAAGTACAATACACTAACGTGTAGGCTTCAGAGCGGATTAATATTTCAGAAAGTAATGAACTTAAGTAAAAAGCCTGATCATTATCGCTAGCCCTCTTAAATGGGTTATATGATATGAAACAGCACACAAAAATGTACATTTAGAAATATGTTACAACAGGAAAAAACATATGACTTAACATGTGTAGTTAATACATGTAATAATAAAAAAGACCGAAGCAAAAAGTTAATAAAAAAATAAATAAAACAAAACACATTCATTGAATCGTGAAAAGTTGATCTTAAAATTTTACGCTTATATTTTTATATACTGTCTACTCGTGCAAAAATATCTCTATGGCTATGGGGTGGAGACAAATGAATTATATTAATCGTCATGCCAATTTTCTTTTCTGACTTAACGTTTGCACTTATAAGGATCATACCTTAAGATGAAACGTTAAAAAACCAACAGCAGCACACTGCCGTGATTATTTAAGAATGATTGCCCCCCAATATCTAATGTATTAATAGTGAATAATAAATTTATGCATTTAAACATTTGCAAGAAAACATTACCTCAGCTGGCTGAAAAGATTGAAAGTAAAGGTGAGGACACATGCAGTACGACAGACTCTCATGTACAGCTACTGATAAATGAGCAAAAATATTTCTAAAATACTACATACTATGAAATGACATATGCATAAGCCCAAACCTAAAAATTAAAATCAAGGACATATGAAACACAAGATACTTATATGAACACATAAAATCAAAAACACAGTTAAAACAAGCTGAATAATTGTGTCTAATTCTGTAAAAACATCCCAATTCACATGTTGCTGACCATGACTTTGAAATATGGCTAGCTGAAATGTACATCCAGGAAAGAATATGCGACAAAAAGATGTTGATCTGTTATATAAAAATGCTGACCCGAATACGAAAACATGGTCCTATTTCCTTGATCCGTATATAGAGTTAATGATGACGTGTGACAGACTGTTATGATAAACAACCTAGGATTACCAAGCACATAATATATTGCTGAGTAACGCAGTGGATGAGACAGGGGATCCATGGTGGCCAGGCCTTCCTTTTGAAAAGGCAAAATTGATTTTTAGCAATTGTTCTGTAGGCAGGCGAGTATGTATTGCCACTTCCCCTATCCAAAAGACAGATAATCTTATGTACGATTATATGTTAGCAATTGGGCCCCCTTTTCCAAAAGTCAGGAAGCACCCCTGTAATGTGATATGAAGTTAGTCAAAAACAGAAGCAGACGACATGAAAAGAAAACAGAGTCATTGAATTATATCAAGAACTATCTAAATTTGATATCCTAGGTTGAATAGTAAGAGATAGCAAGCATTAAAAACGCATCATCATAATTTTATTCCGCTTATCAACTCTTTGCTGCAACGGGAATCATATACAATACTGACTGATATGTATATAAGCCAAGTTATTCCTGAAACTTAAAACAGATTAGATATTTCTTTAAAAATATATCGACATTTTAATTCACTCGTAAATACATGCAATAATGAAGCAGCCACAGCCACTTTTCTGCAAGAATAGAACAGCATAGTTTCCAAATGGAATATATCATGTATATTTGGCTTTATGTGACCAATATATTCAGAATGATTCACAAAAACCTTCCATTCTTTGAGTTCGCATGGTAAATGTCATCTCCTTTTATCCTGTAGTAGGCTACCATGACTTTTGCAATATTTGGATCTTGGCTCCTCAATGTTATGGTTTTTATGCTACTGATGAGAGGTTACTCCTTGAAATCAAGATGGTGCTTAATAAATTTCACCATGTATATTCAGCAACGGTAAACTTATATTTCACTAGGACAAAATTTTTGTAAAACTTCCCGTATGGTTTTAGATGATATTTTGAATTAACCAAAAGATTTATTTCGTTCAAAACAGCTCGGCGAATAAAAACTAAATTCTATTTAAGCGGTCTTAATCCCCGATATCTATGGTATTCAGAATTGATTCAATTATGGTTTTGCAACCAGTCGTGAGACACAGTGTTAAGTGTTTCCATAAATCATTTCGACAAATATCAATTGTAAACACAATTCGCAGGTTATGATATACAGTGAACAAATGAAATGATATCACACGATTTTCAATAACAGAATTTTAGATTTTAATAATATTTAGTTAAGAGTAGTATTATTTTACACATACCCGATTGTTTTTATTTGGGGCGATTTAAAGCTTTTCACAAGGAGTAGTATTTCATATATATTTTGAAGACCTCGTAGAGACGTCCAGATTTGTAAATCTCCTCGTTGTTGGAGTGTAGTCTCTCTGATATTTACCCCACATCTTTTCACTTTCATCTATAACAGAATTTGCGAAATAATATGAGCCAACATTCGCCCCTTTACAATAGGTTAACAAAATTTTCCTGCATGACTTGTATTAGAAAAAATGTTTAGTCAGTTTTACGGACAAAAAATGCGGCCATTACACAATCTGATAACGTGATCATGTTTTGAACAATATAACACTCATATTTAAATGATAAAAAATGGACAAAAATATGGTCATCAGTTTACAATGCTGGATACTAAATATTTTATTTATTTGAAAATATCCACTGATGTTCTTCTATACTATTCTCTATTTGCGAAATTTTCATTTGCTTGTTGAGTTTGTTGGTGCTGTGTCAAGAGCTTATATATTTCCATGTGTCCGCCCTCTTTTGCTGCATCTAAAAGTGATTGTAGATGGTCAATATTAACACTTTCCTTGTTCTCTAACAAAAGTTTTACTATCTCAATGTTTCCTTCCTTTAAGGCACAGTACAAGGCTGTTTCATGATCTACAGAAACCACATTAGTTTTAGCGTTGTATTGTAATAGTGTCTTAACAATGTCAACATAACCAGTGAGGGACGCCAAAAATAAAGGTGTTCTATTCGCAACAGTTGGTTTATCCGGATCAGCATTATGCTCTAAGAGCTCATTTACTATATGGACGTGACCTTCTCTACTTGCAGTATACAGTGGAGTTCTTTTGTTGGCATCAGTTATATTTATATCACATTTTTCTTTGAATTCCATTAAAAGTTTGACAATTTCTTGATACCCTTTACGACAGGCCAAATGCAGTGGTGCAGTATCTTCTATAGAACAAGCTATATTTGGATCAGCGCCTTTCTCAAGTAAAAGTTTTGCTATATCATAATTTTCATTCTGTGTTGCAATATATAGGGGAGTTATTTTGCCAAAAGCATAGATATTTGGATCGGCACATTTTTCTAATAATATTTGGACAACATTTAAACGGTTCTCCTTTGTTGCTATATATAGTGGTGTGTTATCATGTAATGATTTTATGTTTATGTCAGCATTTTTCCCCAGCAAAAGGCTGGCAATTTCAGAGTTTCCAGTCTTTGAGACAATATGTAAGGGTGTCATTTTGGCATCGTCAGTTAAATTAGGATTTGCTTCTTGGGACAGTAATATATGGGCTGTTTCTATGTGTCCGTTTAATGTAGCAAGATGCAATGGTGTTTGGCGTTTAGCGTTCAAGATATTCGGATCCGCTTTGTGTTTTAAAAGTGATTCAGCTATCACCGAATAGCCCTTTTCTGAAGCTTTGTGTAAAGGTGAATTTCCATTTGAATCCACTAAATTATGTTTTGCGTTTCTGTCAAGTAACAATCTTACTATTTCTTTGTTCCCATTAGAAGAAGCAACGTACAAAGGCGAAAATCCTATGTCATTGCACACATTTACGTTGGCATCGGAGTCCAAGAGAAGTAGCACAATCACCTTGTCTCCTCTTGAACAAGCGACAAACAATGGGGTTTCACCTTTATGACCTTTATCCGTTCTACAAACATCAAGTTTACAATGACATTCTTTAAGAAGCGTTTTCACTGTTTCACGATGACAGTACTCACTTGCTAGATAAAGTGGACTTCTTCCTGCCTCATCTGTCATATTTACATCGTATTTCATTTTAGTCACAAACCAACTAACAATATCAGGAAAACCTTGAATACAACATAACATCAAAGGTGACTTAGTTGTATCTCGCATATCAGCGAAAAGGTCAAGAACGTTCTTATCTTTTTTAAGATGATTCATGAACTTTGAACGAAATGATTTGAATTTTAACATTCTGTTTGTAAAAACACTATCAGTATGTCTGTTTTTGATATCCGTACACAAACGTTTGAGATAAAATTCCTCCTTATCACAAGGTACTTGTACAAAATCTTCCTCTGCAACCTGTGTGATAGTCTCAAAGTGAAACCTTTCCCTAATAACAGAGGGTTTAGCATAATCAATAAGGAGTTCACAATGACTAGATCCAATGTATGTAACCAGAATATCAAATACCGTGTCATGTATTGTCATATAAGCATTTCCTGACTTTTTGAAAAGAACATTCTTAAATGTTTTCATTTCTTCCATTACATTTTTCCAAGATGAAATAAATCCTTCATTTTTTTTGTCAGTCTTTTCTAAAAACTGAATAACGGACATTTTTTCTTCTGGAAACGGCATATTTTCACTAATATTATTGTCTGTTAAAACAAAAAGAATAAGAATACATCGTGAAATTTTATTCTTTGATAATTTGTCTAATTCTAACTTCACAAGTTGTGGAATACTTTGTGTGATAGCCGTATCTTGGTCGTCAGAAACTGATAATAAACGACAAAACAAGGGGAAACTCTCTTTGTTTTGAAAGTCTGGAGAGTCAAGTTGTGACGCTATCTTTCCTTTTAGTCCATACATCTTTACAATTTGTGTCCTTTCTAAGTCTGACAAGGCATATTCTGGGGCCAAAAGATCGACCGAAGCATTCAAAAACAAATGTATCTGAAAAGGCAAACTATTAACTATATTTGATTTTGAAGAAGTCATTATTTTAACATTTTCATTATTCAACATTTCCTCAATAACAACACACAGTACATTCCAACTGTCAAAAAGGATTGGATTGAAAGTATATCGCCCAAAAATGTTATACAAAACAAAAACCTCTTTCTGGTTAGGTTTGTGCTTATTTAAGATATCTACAGGGCTAGACGCTTTGATGATTTTATATTTACTTTCTTTGTTCAGCTGTAGTGCAACATCATGCATTGCTGTAGATGCTCCGCTTCCCGCGGGACCTTCAAAACAAAAGATGCTCTTCGGTTCATATAAACGTATTTCTTCCAACACAAAATGGACAGGTCTGCGACTAAACAGTTTTATGTTTTTTACCTCCTGTAGAAAAATTTCGTCATCGTCTGGAACTAAAAAATTGAACATGAAGTAAATTATTGTCTTAATATTAGCCTTATAATGTTAGGGATACATTTTGTACTTCCCTCATTGGGATCTGAACTCACGCTGCTTTGACATTTCTGGCTCCATCGCCCGCACTGTGTCCACCGCCCTAGACCACTTGGCAACGTAGGCTATATAAGATATTATTTCGGTGACCGCGTAAAATACGAGATCCTTAAATAATCCATGAAAAACTGGGATAAATTTTCTTGTAAAATAAAAGATACCATCTACACGCAAAAAATCACTGTGCTCTATTTCTAAAGATATGGTAACGTGGAAAGCATAACCTGGTCACAGACAGTTATATTTTTTATAGCCTAGGTGGTCAAGTGGTCTTTGGCGCAGGACACAGTAAAGGCGATGGAAGCCAGAGATGTTACAGCAGTTCCAATCCCACTGAGGGACAAATATTTGCTTCTACAAAAATCCCTAACACTGTATGTTTAATCTCAAAAAGATTTTATTCATTTATTTATAAATGTATTACAGAGATATGAATAAAAATGGTTGTCATTGGTTAACGCTTTCTTCTATCTGTTGGGACTTATCAAGACTGCAACGTTATGCCGTAACTTAATTGTTCATAGGTCATGCTGTACTTTGCGTTTAACGTCGGATGGCATATCTTTATAAAGCTGGGCTCCATCACATTTTCTATTACATTTAAAACGGCATTATTTTGAATTTATCTTTTCCACATTGGTCTTAATGTTACTCCGGATGCTTAATATGTTGTTTTTGGAGAATAAAATGAGACTTGTTTGGATTCGAATGATTCTTTTTCCTTTTTTTATATTGGACTTCCTATATTTTGGTTTTAGTGCTACTGATGAGAGGTTACTCCTTTAAATGTACATATAGCATACCTAAATTATTCATATTTATTCAACATTTGTAATTTTTTTGTATTTTAAAGCCGATTTATTCCTACTAACTTTTTTAGATATGTTACCAGCATAAGGATTCTACATTACTTTTTTCTAAATACATATCTGTATCTGTATCATTTTTTAAATTTCATAGTATTTTCCATCTTTTATTGGTTATTGCTGAACAATCTTTTAGACTTGTATGTATATTAGACTGAAATATGAAAATGAAAAGATCTGGGGTAAATGTCAGAGAGACTGCACTCTAACCACAAGAAAAACATAGTAATTTGCAAATCTAGAGGTTTCCACAACGCCCTCAACATGGTTGGAATACCACTATTTGTAAACAGCTCTAAATCGCCTCATATAAAAAATAACATAGAAAGATTGAACAAATTTCTAAGTGGGTAGACAAAGCATTGGAGCTGCGGGAAAATTTCTGGATCCACCAGCTGTGTACCTTGGAGCCAAATGGTCTTAACGAACGTTACGTATCCAAATGAAATTCAAAAAGAAAAATTTAAATATTTTCTATGTTTATTTTGCTTTGGATTCAGTATGAAGATCGAGATTTTAGAAAGACAACCATGTATATTCTTTAATTTTATCATTTGTATGCGTTGTGAAGTGTTGTTATAATTACTTACTTTAGACTACTATATTATTATGATTTTGTAATTGAATCGATTCTGTTCGATCCGGCACTAATTGAATAAGGCTGTTGTTTGTTGCTATTTATTAACCAGTAGGGTAAAATACGTAAAATTTGCCTTATTTATACGAGCTGAATGAATGCATTACAACAGGGCCATTACAATGCAAGCAGGGCCATTACGAGATTAGCAGGGCCATTACAGAATTTTGCAGGTCCATTACAGACTCTGTTTAACTTTTTTGAAACGCCGAGGGCCATTACAGCATCCGAAGGCCATTATTACAGACCTTGGACATGTAACAGGGCCATTATGAAAACACCCATTTATTAATACTATAATAATAGATAGGTGCAACGATACCCATAAAAGATGGACAAATATGAAATAAAAAAAAAATTATATATGACTTTAACAAGTATTTCGCTCAACTTATCAACTTCTTTCGTGCATTGATAAAGTTAACTATGAAAATAATCTAAAACTTCATCTACAATCGACAGACGGGACGTTAGCTGGGCTTCTTCCAACAGGCAGAGAAATCGAGTGACCATTTTTCACAACCCGGCCACTCATTAACTGCACAAGAGGTATTCTTTTAAAGATCTTAAAAATCATAAAGTGGCGTATTGATAAAGGATTCAAAGTGGGAAGTACACATTTGGATGTTGGGTGTAAAGACTGTAACTAGGGGTTTACCTACAGGCGGAGAAACAGAGTGGCCCATTTTCAGCACCCGGTCAGTCACCAACAGCATATGAAAAAATATTCAAAGTTCTAGTAAATCGTAAATTGGCGTAGAGATAATTGACCCAAACAAAGTAAGAAATACACATAAGGATGATGGTGTAAAAAACTGTAGTGATGCGGACGAAGTGTGGCTACAATTGCAGCTATTTCTTGCTTTTTATACCATGTGGATGGAGAACACGGAGTTCTTTTAACCTGAAACTTTCTCGACCCTCTCTCTGTCTGTCCTGCCATTTAGAGATCTGCTAGATCACACAGATTTTTATGTGATTAAAATCTTCGAGTGTGTGATCTAAGAGTCTGATGTACTTGCGGAAGAATAAATGCTGCTTTTTGTGAGGTCGCTTCTGTGCAGGCCTGGGGTTCATTACATGAAAATGTAATGCCTTACATTACCATTACTTTGCAAATTTGAGCATTGAATTACCATTACTCAAATTTGTTGATCTAATGAATTACATTTCACATTATTTGCCAATGAAATGCATTACATTACACATTACATAAAATGCACATCATTGCATTCAGGCATCGTAAATGAAAACCAGATTTCAAAAACTTCATACACAGATAAAAATACTGTTAGTAATTTACATGTTGCATTTAATCAAGATTTAAGTTGAAAAGATATTGTCATTCACATATCAGGTAGGAATATTTTAACTGCAATAGTGAATTGAATGTGTTATTGAATGTCAAATGTTTCGTTTCGATTCTAATACACTAAGGAGAGGTTACTCCTTTAAATGTACATATAGCATACCAAAATTTTCCACATTTATTCAACTTTTGTAATTTTGTACTTTTATTTTTGTACTTTATATCAAAAGTTAATACTTTTTCATTATTTGATTATGCATTTTTTCTAAATTAAAATTTATGTACATCAAAGAAACTTATCCTATAGAAAATGATCACAGGCTTTTTGTCATGTAGTGTGAAAAATTCAGTTATGAATACATATTTGTGTAATCTTTTAATTGGAAAGGACTGTGACACAATAGTAAGTACAAAAACAACATTATGTAAACATCTGTTAGCAATATGTGGTTATTGTATTTCTAAATATCAATTAAATATAATTTTGATATATATGTATAAATATCAAAACAAAATCATTTTAAGATATTACTAAATTCTCTGTTTTTAAAATACTCATCTTTATTTCCTCAGGAAATGGAAGAAAATTTTATTTATTTTATGCATTATACACAAAATTGAATGATTTTAAAGAATAATAATATGCAATATTGAATCAACTTTTCAATCTGTTTAAACAAAAGTTACACGTATACCACTCTCCGAATAAGTGTTTTTCTTGTTGACTCCAGGAAGCGGAGATGATATATCATGAAGCAGATATCCATGTAATGTAAATGTTATTGAAAGTAATGGTGCATTACAGCTAATTTTTGAAATGTAATGCATTACATTACCAGTACCATTACAAAAAATAAGCCCATTACACATTACATTACCATTACACCAAAATTGGCCACATTACATTACACGTTACCATTACACATTACCATTACCCGAGGCCGGCTTATGTGACCATTCAGACGTTGTGAAATGGCTGTATCGAATCATCAACATATTGGTAACCACATTGAGAGCATGTTAGAATGAGTTCTTGCAGTTTACGGTACAAAAAATCTTGTTTTTCCTGTAGTTTTACTATTAAATGTTGAACGATGTATTTGCTTGCAGCATTTGCAATACTTGTCCCCACAACCACCGTGTGCATTGCTAGGTTTAGAAATGTCAGCACGAATTAGCATGTTTTTCAGGCTGTCTGTTTGTTTGAAGGCAATGATTGATGGCTCGGGAAAAATCCTGGATAACTTCGAATTACCTCAATGAATGTACAGTGCTTACGAATGGTTTTTATGTTTTAATTTTGTATTCCCTTCATTTTAAATGATTTTTCAGCTGCCCAAACATTGTTTACTGTTTTGGTCAGCAGAGCACTCTCGCCTTTTTCTGAGAGCTTGGTTGTAGATGCTGAGAAAAGCTCTTAATCAACAAATAAATACAACATGTATACGTAAAATAATACTGCTCTTACTCAAATATTATGAAAAATGTACATGTTACTAAACATTTAACACAAAGACGAAAATGAATGTATTAACAGACTAGGAACAGGCACACGAGACCTGTGGTAGGGTTAAACTAGTTTTCGGGTCCCAACGCCTCATCAACAAAATAAAAAAAGCAAAAATTAGTAACAGACGAACTATTAAAATCAAACAGAAAACCACTTAATCTAACCAGAGAATACATGAAATACAATAAATGTGCTATATCTCTCAATTGATACGCTACTCCAGGGCTTGTGCTTCCTATCAGTATTTTATTGATAGAGGGTTGCAGCTGACT
>JAULBM010300611.1:0-14842 GCA_032357055.1 Geukensia granosissima
CTTTCGTTTCATTTTGTTGGCCATGGTCTTGTCTGTCTTCCAACTTAACGATTTCTGTCTGCCCCTTTGGTATCTTCCAATTCCTTTTATTTTTCAAGTTAATTATTTGAGCAAAATGATGACAACAATTCAAAGATAACAATGAGGAAAACAAATGATCGAGATAGACAAGTCATAGCCAACAAAAAAAATGAAGATTGTTCACTAAACAGTAAATATAAGTGTGGTAGACTTGAGCCCCGAAATACAAAATGTGAAGCCATTCATTAAACACGAAAATCGGTCTAATCTATCGACTGCAGACTTAAAAAAATAAGGGATGATCTCAGGTGATCCGGAAAGCGAAGCAGCTCCTGCTTCACTACTGCCGTCAACTAGTTGCAAAACAACATTAAAAATACACGTGTGTGGTACGCGCTAATAGTTCGTTGTTGATTTAAGGTATTCAAATGCTAATCGTTGTTATTCTATTTTAATTTTTTGCATTTTTCCTAAGAGTAAAACAGCCACCTCATTGATGGTGATGGGAATAAATGAATCAAGCACATTACACATTCAAAGGGAAGGAAATCCCTTCCATTTAACAAAATATGTTAAATAAGTTTTCCTCCTTTTGCCCATAGGCTCCCTATATAGTTTACTATATTTTTCTAAAAAGAAATTACGGAAATTGAATAAATTGAAAAATGATCAATTTTCGAGACTTTTAACGAAAAAATGCTTTGCAATTATAAATATCATCAAAGATAAGATAATGTTGTAGACGTGACGTTTTGAAAAGTCAGACTATAGTTGGAAATGACACCCGCGCAAAAATGTCAATACAGGACAAATATTTTACAAAATGTCTATGGCACATTGACGTTCGCAAACATTCGGGAAAATGATCCAATCGCATTATCCATATTCTCTGTAGTCACGGCGAGTTTTTTGTGAGAAAAGCAAGAACAAGGCATCAAATGTGTGATAAATTACGAGCTTTCACAATTCTTAGCCAGTCCTTTTGCCATTTTCATCAATTGCCCTCTCAAGAATACCCATATTTTATTTTATTCATTATGTATCCATAGGCTGTACCTGTATCAAAATGTTACAATTATAAAAACAGAAAGTCCTCTGTTTTTAGCATCAATTTGACGACTAAAATCAAGATAAATTATGTTTATTTTTAGATATATATCATATGACGACAGTACTTATTATTAATTTTTTGAACTCGCGAAAATTAGTTGGAATTTAAAATAAAACAAACGATGACTAGACTATACAGAAAGGACAATTACATCTATCACGGAACTCATCTATTTAAATAGGATGTTAGTTTTCTTTGATTATCAATGTATTACTTGCTCTGATGTTTTCCACTTAGATAATCAAGGATTTTGAAACTCGTTTTATTCATTAATTGATTTTAACATTTTCTTATATTTACTGTCGTAACTACAGTAAGGTTTTAAGGCACGGGAGAATAAACTATCTTTGTTATTATTTGGATGTTTTTTTCACTCATTATGGAACGATCGGTGTTTAATGCCTAAAAGACCGACGTTTGAACTCAAGATTTGTCTTGACAGGCGAGAAAAAAATTTGTAGCCAGTCTTTAATTATTTATATTCAGATTATTTTTTCAATGTTTCATTCGGTCAGTTTAATTTTATTTTCTGAAGCCAGGTAAAAAATTTTCACTATTTTATAGCATTGTTGTGAATTTTCACAAACCAAAATATCACACTTTGCACAAATATCCAAAATTATGTGTGAAAGAAAGCTTACTATTGATAATTTACTGGATCATTTAGATGTTTCATACTTAAAACTACAAAGTCATTGTTGCCTACAACTATATTTTATCCGTGCTTCAATGTTGTGTCTACAGTAAGTTAAACACAATCAAATTTTACTGACATAGTGTCTTATTTTTATAATTTGCAGAAATAAGCAGTGATATTTTAATTAAAATTCATGGTATTCAATATAAAAATAGGAGATGTGGCATTATTGTCCAGGTCCCATTACGGCCTTCAACAATGAACCAGAGTCCAAACCATAACGGAAGCTGTTTAAGGCCTCGAAATACAAAATGTGAAACCATATATCAAAACACAAAAATTTGAATTTGTATAGCTTGACCACAGGTATTTCTGTTCATCATCATTCGACCAGAAATTTTACTTTGTTATTTATTTTACTCCCTCTTAGCAGCAGATGCCACGTTGTATAGGTCAAATATACATCGGTCTTAATAAGTGATAAGATCATCATGAGTAATAAATACATTTACAGAAAACTATTATTAATTTTCAGAAGCCAAGAAAGTATATGTTATTGGACAGTTGGTATACACGTTTGGAATGATTCTGATGGCTTGTGCTAGACATCACATAGCAGTGATTGTACTCTCTCCGTCAGCGGGTATAATGTATGCTACACTGTTCACAATGCCATATCTAATCCTAGCAAATTACCACACCAAAACGCAGGTATAATATATACGCTTGTTTTAAAAGAGCTTTGTTCCTAATACTTAAACGTATTTCAATGAACATTTTACTCTGCCGTATCATATATTACCAAGAACGTTGATATTTTTGTAAATAAATCCTATGGACTATTCCATGAAAAATGCATTACAACATCGATAGTTATAATTGTGCTCTTTTTAGTAAGCCGCAGCCGGAGAGGTCTCCTGGGCTCGACCCATAAAGCGAAATCCAGGTGGCGGAGAGGAGGAGCCTTCTGGTTAGAGGAATGCCACATCTTAATTCGGAAAACGAGTGTAGAGAAAAGATCCCTTTTGTAGGTTTCGAAAAAGAGAAGGCTGATGTTACCAAAGGCTAAATTTTTTGTTCCTCCACATCACATCTGTCAAACGCCGAAGTCATTTTGTGTTCCACCCATCCCCACTTTCGAAATTTTTTTATATTTGCTGAACTTGTTCTCGTCCTGTATTTGCATGAAATATTTGCCACTGAACGTTAAGCAACCAGCAATCAATCAATCAACAAATACAATCGAAACTCCAATTGTTTTATGTTCTCCATATGATATGCCGTACCAAATACAAACAAAACACCAGTATTTCAATATAGTCTATATTTTTTCCTTGTCAAATACAACCAAAACACACGCAGTTTTAAACACTGTCAGGCTTTCCGTAATAAACAGCTGATACAGCGAAAGGAAAACATTTAAATACTTCTCCCTGGCGGGCTCAGGATTTCAAGGCTTCTCTCTCGCTTCCTCATCTGCTTAATGGAAATAAAATCCTACCTTCATTATTTGAGCTTTACTTTTTTATGTATTTAATTTGCCGTACCAAATACAACCAAAACTCAGGCAGTCTTATACACTCTACTTACATTTTTACTTTGCCGTTCCATACACAATCGACACCGGATAGTTTTATTAATACCCTGTATTCACTTTGCCGTACAAATTACTACCGAAACACAATCAGTCTTATACACTCTTAGTACGTTATATCTACGTTTTACTTTGGTTACCAAATGCAGCCGAAACACCAAACTGTTTTACGAATGCCCTTCATTCACTTGCCGTACATATTAAAACCCAAACGCAGGCAGTTTTATACACTCAAACGAACCATCCGATACTTTCACGAATACCCTCTGTTCACAAATCTGAGACTGGCAGATTTAGTTATGAAGTAATGATAAAAAAATACAAAATTATCAATGTTAAAAAAATATGGAAAATTAAGGTATGATATATGTACATTTCAAGGAGTAACCTCTCATAAGATTTGAGGATTTGAGGAGAGAACAAGGATCTGAGGTTGTACACAAATCTGAGTCTTGCGTATATCTATTCCAACTTCACCAATCTATTATTCTTTATTTTATCAAAAATCCATTGTTTACATTTATTTATCAAATACTAGTGACGTACTTGTATAAAATAGGAAGCAAACACTTCATATGATTTATCCACAATGTCGTATCTTATACTACAAGAAGCAAATCTAAAGACGTGTTATTTGATACACATTTTTACATGTATTTTGTATGTAAACTGGTAAACATCCTCATCAAAAGACATTAAACGCGTGTTGCGCATAAGACATTGGATGCCTACCCTTCATGAGCACCTGATCCCACTCCTGTTTTGTAAAGGTTTTCGTGGATTCCAAGCCTTTGTTCCTTTCGTTTTCTTTTATTCTTTTAGTTTCAATTTGTCTCGTGTCTGAACTATGCACTTTTGATCTCTCATTTTACAATGGACTTAACAAACATGTACAAACTTCACGTGTCCAATGATCAAATAGAACATAACAAGAAAATAGAGATCGACCAACACTGTTTTATTTTACATACACTTTGCGACTGTATATTAGTTCTTGTATAATTCTTGACTCCAAATCAAGAAAAACATTAGTAAAACATGTTATTTTTTGTCATTTTTTCCACCAACAATAACAAGGACATATTTTCATTTTTTCCAGTCTTATTTTATATATTTTATGTCCGTCTGTGCATCTATCCACATTCCTTGTAATATCTCCTCCATTGCCGTTGAATGGATTTCAATGATACTTTACATGAACATACGACACAATGTGTCGTTATGAATATAAGAATATAAGAGAGAGCGGGTACCTGTTGTGTGTTTTGCTCACTGTATGTCTTGTTAGCTCAACCTAAAATTAGTCAGTCGTGGGTAACTGACGATATCTGTAAGTAACGTTTGTACTGATAAATTCTTCCGAAACGAAAAATATAAGGCAGACTTCTTTGTCGAAAATTTATGGTGTAGATATTCAAAAGAGTAAAACTCAAACAAGAATATTTATAACTAACATAAATAACACCACATCATGTTGTAAAATAGTTTCCATGTAAAATAAACGCAGTTATTTCACTCTAAAAAGTGACGTTACAACCAACGTCTCAATAACACAGCTACATACATGGGTCAATGCGTATTCACAAAAATTCAATTTCTTTTGCTTTTTAGTACAAAACACTACAATTAGTGAAAACTAACTGGAGTTACACGAAACCCACAAAATATAGAGTTCAGATGCTCCGGAAAGGTAAGCAACTATTGCTCCACTAGTGTTTCCCGTCTTGTTACTCAGTAGACAAAGCCGTTGTTTAGTCTACCAGTGAATACAGAGAATAGTTATATTAGCATTTTAGAACTCGTGGACAAATATTTTTTATAACATTATATACCCGCTTTGACTACTGAGTAACACGACAGGTGGCTCAAGTGGATCAGAAGTTGCTTACCCCTTCCGCAGCACCTGAACTCACCCTGGATTTTTGTAGGGTTCGTGTACCTCCAGCTTTATTTCTATATGCCTCTTTGGTATCTTCGAATTCCTTTTATTAATCACTAAAACACTAGACCACTAGTTTTTTTAAAATGTAATTCGGTCGATCGTCGTAAATTGGAGGCGTAAAAATGCCAAATGTTTATATTTTTTATTTTATAGTAATCATAATTAAGATGCGGCATTTTATCATATATGTTGTATTTGACGATTTGAGTTTTTTAAACCTAAGAAAATGATATTGACCAAAGCGAACGTTAATTTCATAGGTCTGTTAAAACTCGTATATCGGCTTGTTCCAAAGACTATAATTGTATTATTTCATTCTCTCTTTTTGCAGTTTCATGATACCAAAGGGAAAGATGGGGAAACAATTATCCAAGTCCGTGGACTCGGTACAGATGTCGCTGTTGTCAGTAGTATGGTTTTTCTGGCACAGTTCATCCTCTCAACATTCCTCGGGTCTATTATTGACCTCGTCAACAGCACGGTGACAGTTGTTGTAGCGGCGGCCATTTTAAGTTTCTGTGGAGCACTAAGTGCAAGTCAAATAGTGTATTTAGATTTATAAGTAGTGATGCTGTAATTTTAACTTATCAAGCGGAAACGAAAGAAATTGAAATGAATGTAAGGAGGACAGTCCTGTTGATCTGTAGAAACACTTGAGATATTTATACTATTTAACAATGTAGATATTAGTTCAGTGAAATAAAAAATTAAGTAACAATTATTCCTCCACATCTACAACAAGTAATCTCATTTCCCCAAAATATTAATTAATACTGTTGTAATACAAGTTTAAAAATTTTGAATTAATTATTCCCGGAAATAATATTTCAAGAAGGAATTCCGGTTTCAATGTGACAATCATTTTCAAATTTTATTTTCATTATGATTTAAGAAGAGCATTAACATATATTGAAATTATGTAAAACCCAAATGAAAAAATGGAAAGTTATTTAAATGATAACAGCTAGTAGTGTTACAATGTAGACAGCTAGATGTATTAACAATAATTAATCAATGCACGAGAAATGCGTAAAATACCGTATTGCTGTAATTAATGTTTGATTTGAATGTCATAAAGCAGTCTTGGCCAATCATAAGGATTTCAAGACATTGTAATAATCGCTAGACACTAAACAGTAAAAATGTTTCATACCTTTCTGTCTTTTAAGTTATACAGTACAGATAGTAGCTATCTCAAACAACTCACATTGCGGAAAGATTGTTTCATGGGCTCATTGAACATGTTTGCAAACTTTGATAATGAGTAAGAAACGTACCTTACTCGATCACACGATAATGAACAGGCTGAAAAAGGACCTTTCTTTATGGTAAGTTTATGGCGGAATGCAAGGAAAATTGGAAGCTCCTAAGTGACCTCATGACTTTGACACGTAATGTTTTACGAGTTTTCAGTAATTTTTTTCTGCTCGTTATCAATTATGATATCTTATGATATCTAAATGTTCCTTTGATGCATGAAAATATGGAATACTGGAGCCCATGTTTGAAGTTTTTGTTAAGTTGGGCACTACAAACGTAACACTGTCATAAACATTTCTAGGAAGAGGCGGTGTTAGTCAAATGAGGATATTAATAAAAACGGAAGATCTGCTTCAATACCTCAAATCCTATTCTTTAAAATTTTGTACAGTATCCAAACGTTTGATTTTTCTACCTTTTATAACAAGTTTACAACTTAAAGACCGTCTAACAAATTGAAACATCAGTGTTTAAACAAAACGTAAATCCACGATATTAATACAAGTATTTGGTTGTAGGTAAAAATATGTCTTAATTTGTTAGAGAACTCACCGCTTGTGCTAATAAATACAGTGAAGGCGACAGTCTCAAAATGCTGGAGTTTCTGATTGACATCATTTTTGTAAAAGTTGGTGGGCGAGTTTTTCAACAGACTGTTGGCATTCGAACGGGGACTAATTGTGTGCCCCTACTAACCGACTTGTTTGTGTACTCGTATGAAGAAGAATTCATTAATTGATTCCTACGAAAAAAACATGTTCATGATGTTTTGTCATTGAATAAGCCATCTCAACTAGTTAAGGACCTGTTACCGGTAATACAAAAATAAGTTAACCTCTTCTCGGATTGACGTTCACCTGGATTAGAGTTTGCAGATTCCACGTTGCGTGCAAGACAGGGGATGCTTACCCTTCCAGAGCAACTGGTCCCACTCCTGTTTTTAAAGGGGTTAGATGATTTTAAGCCTTTGTTGTTTTGTTTGCAGTATATCTCTCATTTTGTTCAAATCTGTCTCATTGGACTATGCACTTTTGATCTCTAACATGGGTATTCTACACTGGAATTACGAAACAAACATTCTGACTTTTTTCGAACTAATCTTTCTGATTGGTTTAACAGGCGGTACGTGTCTTGATTTGGAATTTTGTGACCCTCTATCAGATTTTTCAGCAATTGGGTATTTAAGAAAATCACTTAAAATACTACTACAAACTCTAATCATGAGAAATCAAATGCAAACAATTCCATCATAAATCGGATTAAAAATATGAATTTCTCATCACCTGCAAAATTGCTTTTTTGAACCCTTTGACTCCTTTTATACGCAAAAAAGGATAAATGCTACAAAAATGCTTGCATAAACTTTGGTGAATGTTTTATGATGAATTATTTTAGATATGTCCAAAAATGTGTCCCAATTTGAATACATCAGTATTTCAACATTACAACCAATGTTATTGATTTTTTACACAGTTACAAAGTTACATACATTCATCTGATATTTTTTTTCTCTTATTTACATTTAACTGTCACAGTCTCTTCAGGTATTTAATGCTATTTCTTTTTTCGTAAAAGACTTAATTATTTACAGTTACATGATTACATAGGTAACTCTTTGGTTACAGAAGGCTACACACTCAATTTGAAATATAAAGAGCTCATGTTACATTGATTACAGTGGTTACATTGGTTACATTCCTTTTTATATTTATTTTTTTTTATTATATACTTTATTATTTAGGTCAGTTACATGGTTACGTATTTAACTCTTTGGTTACAGAAGATAACACATTAAATTAAAAAATCTGAAAAGCCCAGGTTACATTAAATACGTTGGTTACATTGGTAACATTCTCTTTGTATATTCATTTTTGTCCCTCATACTGTATTATTTAGGTCACATACATGGTTACATAGTTAAATCTTTGGTTACAGGAGTTTTACACATTAAATGAGAAACATGAAAAGCCCAGGTTACAGTACGTACAATGGCGTTATTCGTTTCATTTTATTTTTCGTGCTTTTTCCTGATAGACATCAATATTTAAGATGGTTTCATGATTACATAGGTAACTGTTTCGTTAAAAAAGGTTACACACTTAATCAGAAATCTCGGAAAGCCCAGATGACAATGGTTACCTTGGTTACCTTCACTTAACGTATTTAGTTTTTTTTTCCTTTTTCCTAATAGAGTATTCATTATTAGGTCAAATATACATGGTTACATCGGAAAATCGTTGGTTAAAGAAAGTAACACATAAAATTAGATTTTTTTTTCAAAATACGTTACACGCTCCAAAATGCTTTGAGTAACTTTTGTTGCATTTTTCATTAGGAATCATTTGAAAAAAAGACATCAAAATCAGATCAGAAAGAAAGGTAGCATACTACGCTTGAGGTTTGTTATCTTGACTTTGTCATGTGGAATAAAAAGAAAAAAAATCCATTTAAATGGAACAAGAAATAGAGAAACTTAAAATATAAAAATATACAATCGGGGCTAAATCACACAAAGAAAAAAATCAATACCAACCTTTATCTTGTACCAAAAATAAATGTCAAAAAATATTTAAAATGTCGGTTAGCTGGAACAAAAGTCATTGTGCGAAAACCTACCTGTCTACGGACGCAAACGCTAATGCCGACGACGCCGCCTACGACAACAGCGCCATACCATAATATGATCGCAATTTTTTGCGTTTTTTTAAATTATTACAGCAAAATTTGCCAAATATGCCATTATTATGCCAAATACGGAAACTCAACCATGCACAACATATTATTCCAAAATAAATAGTGTGTCCAAATACCCCAGGTAAAAATTAAATAGAATTCTCCTTACATATCCGCCTGTTTTTCTAGAGTTTAACTTGTAAATGAGAAACTACAGAGTACTCTATTTAGCCAAGCCAAAATAAATACCAATGTTAAAAAATTAATGTACGTTTCACAAACTGAGTCTCTCAAATTTTACTTATTTTTGAAAAATCTTTTGAGGAATCTTCATTATTCTTATAAAATGAAATGTACTAAAACTTCCGGTATTTTTTGTATATTTCGGATTTTTTATATATGCTTCTAGTTTTTCTCCACTCATTAGGAAAATTTTGTCGTTTTCCATTATATCGTTTTTTGCTCAAAGGATTTATAAATCTTAGAAAATGAAAGTTATTTGGATAGATGTTATGCATATTTGTATATATTTAAACGTAATGTCAGTAAAAATAAGCTTGGCTGTACAAGAAATTTAAAATTAAGAGATTATCGGAACTTTAATTTTTCACAAAAATCAACTATTTTCACATGAGCACAAGACTAATAACAACACCTGTAATATTTTTAACACCCAATTTGGTTGCTGGTAAGATAGCCTTATCTCTTTCTTAATTCCACTTACAGATTTTGTTATTGCTTTAAGAATGAACAGCCAAAACACGAAAGACTCAGTTTATGAGACGTACATTAGTAGTTCTTCAAATAAAAGAATTCAGAAAAACCAAATCTCTTATTCTAACTATAAGTTTCATGATTTTTCTATCACTCTAACTGTTTAACGAAATTAAACATTTATATTATTGTTCTTCTATGTTTTCCACACCTGATAAAATACCTGTACTTACATATTTCATATCATATCCATTTCGTCTCCATCCTTTAAACTAATATAAAAAGTATCAGTTGACAAAAGGCCACATCAAGTTATTCTTTAGAACCTTATGCCTGCTGCCCAATTTCAAAGCCCCCTAAATTATTTTAAAAAGTTTTAATAATATAACACTAATCTTTATGGCAGTTCCCAGTACCAAATTCTGTAAAAATTTTTCTTTCTGCTTTAGAATCATAGGCTTTACACATTTTCCGGCATATCTAGTTATTAAATAGTGAATCGATCAAATTAATGAAGTTGAAATTATTTCAAAAATAAAAGAAGAATCGGGCCGTCGCCCAGGCGAATGAAAACCGAAAATGAAGTTGATGTGGCCTAAAATAGATATAAAATTCAATAAAATTGAACGGAAATGACAAAACCATATACATAAAAGTGTCTTCTTAATATTGATTTCCATTGAGAATAAAGGACGAGGGTCGTTAAGGCCCATTTTTGGCCCTTTTTTGGCCCAAGAATATGGCTAAAAATGAAAATTTGCTAATATCTATTATTATATATTTTTTGTATTGAATAATGTCTATAAGAAGAAAATCCAACAATTTTTAGTTTAATTAGTTCTACAATGGTCACATGACAAATAGAAAATGCTTTATATGTGAAAATACTAAGAAATTAATAAATTTGATGAAATCTTTGATACTATTTGTCGATTTTAAAAAATAGATCGCACAGAAACATCACAACCAAACTTTGCATAATTAAAGACCTATCAAGTACAAATGTTTGGTTAAAATGTCCTCGTGATGTTTTTGTGCGATCATGAATATTTTGGACAAAACACCTCTAACAATTGAGTATTTTTACCGAAATGTTAAATTCTTGTCAGAATAGTCAAATATACCCTTTCATTTTGTCGAAATGACTAATATTATACAAGAAAATGTAATGAATTAAACAGCATTTTCACAACATCTTATTATTGTCTCAAAAATCTAAAATTTGGGCCAAATATGGGACTTAACGGACATACTCCTTTACAATACAAACAATTTCAGAGACAAATATGTAATTATCAACTGATATATTATACTATGTTTGTGCACCTTTTTCTGTTAAATTATAAGAAAGGTTCCATCTATTTATGTAAAGTCTTGATTTGAAACTTTTTTTTCTCTAAATCTTTTGTTGGTCAAAATCTTCTAATTATATGATGCAGTAAATGTTAGATAAAAGTGGTATTAAGTCATATAAAATGTTCCAATTGGTAATGGGGATTACAGGAGATGCCACTTCGTATGCCACAAATGTCAAATTAACATCATGCTGATAGTGGGAATATCTGATAGGACATCTCCTCACTGGTTGACCAAATGACAGACACTTGATGTCGCATAACTCTGAGCCATTAAATGTTCACGTACACAGTGAGAGGACACTCTTGCTTCAGCGTCTTGATCCCAGCATTCTTGAATACATTTCACAAAGACGTTAATTCCCTGTAAAAAATATCTTGTTATTACTAAAATGAAGCTCATTTCCAGGTCTGCATGAAAAAAATGCAAATTTCCTGTTTAATATAAATATGAAGTTTAAATGAGGCTCAAATGAATATATTTACAAGATTTTGCAAGTTGTGTGCGAGTTATGTGGATTTTCTACTGCATTATTTATCGTATTCCTATCATGATAAGCCCCCCCCCCACCGTTATTTTCATCGCAACCCTTAAGAATCCTCTAAAATTCCCGCTATTACAAAGCTTTACAAGATCAAAGAACAGAATATTCGTATTTTTATATTGAACGACTTCTTTTGTAGGGAAGATTAATTATAATTCGTCATATCGGGCAATTCTTAGTTACAGACACAAAACATTTTAAACTGTACATGGAAGAATTTCAGATTTAAAAGATTCCTATTATCGCCCCTGTTCTTGAAGTGCTTAAGCGCACTGGGCAACTTATACGAGGAACATGGTATATGTAAACTTTATCAACGCCAGTCAGATCTGTAGATGTTTTGCTATCCGGACATTGGTTTCTGGATGTCACACTAAAATTTACAACATAACTCTGCTTTGTTTTGATTTCATTAAATAGATAAATGTTGCTTGTTGGTTTATGGAGTCACAGTGTAAAAATTACTTGTACTGAAGTACACATGTTCAGAAAAAACCCAATATCCCGAAATACTTAAATTTGCTAATCATGTATGCTCTATGTTAGGGTTTGTTGAAACGGGTAAAAGGGTTATGAAAGAAAAACTATATACCGTATTCTTATAAAATAGTGTTTATTTTATAGACTGAAAAATGTGCAAGCAAGTTGCAATAATACTTTTTAAAAATCACGATGTATTTTAAGGTGCGCCGAGTTTTTAATTCTCTACGGGGATTTTACATTGTAAAATCAGCCATTTGTTTGCCGGAAGTGCCTCTTTGCACGCGCTAGCGCGAGACCAGGGGTAAATATTGTCAACACTGCGTAATAATTAAGTAATTAAATTTAAATAAGATAACATGGAAAATGGTTTGAGATGCGCCTGAATGAAAATTTAAAAATAATTATTCTGAATCGCGAGAGAAGGTCCGAACAAAAGAAATATGCGCATTTTATTTAGGACAGACTTAAGCGCTCCCGCCAAAAACGAAGATGGCCGACCCCTCAATGTTAAATCTACGCACAGAAATTCAGGGGCAGATAATATTACGAAAAAGGTTATTTTAGAGCGTAAAACATAAACGGTTAACTGTGGAAGAATTCTTTCTTTTGAATAAAAAATAAATACAAAGGCGGAAACGCAGATATAATTTAATATAGCCAAATAAATCACACTCCACAAATGCCTGACATAGAGTATAAACACTTTTATTTACATGTAATAAAAATATTTTTGACGTCTCATATCCTAGTAAGAATATAGAGTTATGTATAGGAGTGATTCAGCCGTCTTGATAAATATTTTAAATCTGAATTGCCACATTTCTGCTTTTAAGAAAGCATTTTTAATTCACAATGTTTTAAACTACGCAGTACAACAGGGACGAAAATGATAGCGTAATAAAAGTAGTAGACTGACAGAATGTTTTGTAAAATTAAATGATTATGATCATCCAGCCTGAAATGCAGGCTCGATGTGTTATGGGTCTAAAGATGATGATCGAAATTACATCTTATATTGTATTTAAAGAAAACAATTTGCACAGAAAATTTATACTTAGAAAATTAGTTTCGGCTGGAATGCGACCATTGTATCACATTGTCGCATATGTAAGGAATATTCCGGATTTCAGACACGTGAAAAATTCAGAAAATTAATTTGACACATAGAATTATTTGTTAATTTAGAGGGTGAGTTCAGATGCACTGGAAAGGTCAGCAACTCCTGCTCCACTCGTAGCACCCTTCGTGTTACTCAATAGACAAAGTCACGAGAATGGCGATATATCCATTGTCATTTGTGAAATGGATATTTTGTACCGGTCAACCAAATGATGATGGCGATCGAAAAATTTGTACCGGTCAACCAAATGTTGATGGCGATCGAAAAATTTCCGGAGTGATGACAAATATTTCCCTGAGAAACCCTCAGTAGATTTCTTGCCCGCTGCAACCCTCTATCAATAACATCCTGATAGGAAGCACAAGTAGCGTATCAACTGAGAAATATAATCTTCGTAAGGAGGCGCGGCAGGAATGCTGCAAGACATGAATGGAAAGTTTACAATTGGAAAGTAAAAGTTTTCTTTTTGTTCTATCTCGCCCCTTCTTTCAATTTCTAGGTGTATGTCGAGGTATGAAGCAGACATTTCTGTTTCTAAAGTATCTTTGATTTCAAGTTCAATGGGATAGATGCGGTCAACATAGTCTCCAAACTTAAGTTATTCAGTGAAAAGACATCATCTATAAAGCGGAACGTGAAACCAAAAGACTGAGCCAACTTTTTTCAGCTTCATACGAACAAATGAATAAATCGGCGAGAAGGGGTGCACAGTTGGGCCCTATTGGAATGCCGACAGAAATAAGACTTAAGACAATAGTAAATAACTATATTTTAAAATTTATTAAATAGCTGCATTTGAAAACTGTTGCAAAAATTAACCAGGTTTTTTTTGTGCTAAAATATTAAGAAATGCACAATATACAATACTGAATGTGTGCAAATCGCATCCTCAATTGTTTACAACAAACAGCTTATATTATCTATAGATCTATCGTTTGAAGTAGATCGGAATTTCGAAATTGAGTGGTAATTTTTGTATTTTAGGGGGTTGTGTCATAAAACATAGAAAATATGCAATATCTTTATGACTTGTTGCGAACGTTGCCTTGGATGATTGTCGTCAAGTTAAAGTTAAAATATAGCTATATATATTCCCGGTCGGTGCATTATATCTGAAAAAGTTGGTGTCTGTTTCTTTACAACAATGCATGCCATAATCTCTATATGTAATAGTTTCAATGCTAAAATATAATGTCTATTGATACTACATTTTTGTGTAAATTAGGTTCTAACTGAATCTACAAGTAAGGTAATATGGTTCTATTTGCGGTATTAAATAATATTGTTTTTGTTTATTTTAGTATTATTGCGGGACGAGGGCCCAATACTTCTGACCGAGAATCTATACCAGGGCCAATACATAAACAGCCAGTTCGTAACACTTTTA
>JAULBM010300622.1:0-14842 GCA_032357055.1 Geukensia granosissima
CGAATATTCTTATAGGATCTTTGGTTAAAAATGTGATGCGTAAAAAAACTTCATCTATTTTTTTTTTTATTTTAGAGAGAACTATACGATATTTAATATTTTTCATCCTAGACAGACCTATGAATCTGCGCCATGAAGTTAATGAAAGATTACAACAAGATTTTGTCTATAAATTCATTATCTGTATGTCTACATGTAGAGCTGGAATATCCTCCTTTCGTCGAGCTGTAAATCGCCCAAATAAAATGACAAGTCATCTGCACGTGATAATAACAAATTAAATAAACATATTATTTGTTAATTTAAATACTAAAATCTTTAATTATGTCTTGGCTCGTCATATTCTTCCGGGTTAGAAAAATATATGCAGTCTGTAGTCTCCCACGTTGGAGTTGCGTTGTTTATTTCGTTATTTTTTAAAATATGCATATGATTTGAACCAGTTCTGACATTTCTGTTTTCCAACAATTACACCAGGTGTTGGACGAAAGAAAATGAACGGTTCATGTCAAGAACAGATATAAAACTAATAATTCTAATGGTTTATTAAAAATAATTAATTTAGTCAATTCAAAATTAAAATTAAGAATTAAGTCAATTCATATCTTTAATTGACCAAATGTATAATTTTAATAAAACACTTATTAGAACAACACCGAAAAATGTCTGGGACATTCTCCACCAAAGCAATAAAACTTAAATGAAAAATATGATTGCACCCAATTTGCAATAACTATATATATACAACTGCAATATATTTTATTCCGATCAAGGGCCCACAAGGAGCAGCATGAGTAAAATTACAAACAGAGGAAAAGTGAAATTAATTTTAAAGAAACCATACAAGAAAACTAACACATTAAATACCAATCATAAATACTATGTTTTAAAAATTACAGTGTTTCTTTTTAGTTAAAGTAAAAAAATATCTGAAGTTAACTTTAATAAATTAACCAATAGCATTTAGGACCTGACTACCTTCATTACTTAATAAATATATGTTTTTGTTCATTATTCAAAGTTAAGAAGTTATGAACTTTACTAGCAATATTAAGATCTGTATTTGGTTGTCACAAAGCATCTAGAATAAAATTAAACTTTTTTCTGTAGACTAACGTGGGTCATCCTTTCGCTGTTGCATGTCAACAATATGCGTCCAATCCCCTCTCAAGGATAATGTATTATTTTATAAGAAAATAATTTTAAATTCAGTATGATTTTTAAAAGTCAAGAATTCTTTTAAAGTTATCTATGTGTGTCAATATCTATTTCCACTTGATTTCTGTTTATATTTAGATTCTTTTACACAAACGTGACAAACGAGGTTGATTTCATAAACAAGTTATTTCGAAATATGAAATATTCCATGAATAGTAATACGATACCAATGACGGTTCCAGACTTGACCAAACAGGGGCAGTGTGAGGGGGTGCTAGGTTAAATGTCCAGACTTTGCAAATAGATTTATACCCGAGCGGAGTTTGTTAGGTGAAGAACGCAAGATTATCAAGAAAGATATTCAGTAAATGTTCGCTATGCATGGCTGAGGTCTGGTATATCCATCAACTCCGTTAATTAGAATGAGTTTTATGCTTACATAACCTTGGATATTTGTAGCTCTGTCTACCTAGTATATTTCTGATTGATAGGTTATTTCCCTTTAAAAGTCAACGTTATTGCCATTCTATAATTTTTAAACATCAAAAAATAGATTTCTTTAACCAGTACATCAGATCAGTAAACAGAAATGAATTTGATTTTTTTGAGGCTGACAACCTTTGCGTAACTCTAATGAGTTTCTTTGGCTTCTGATTTATCAATTTGCTGATTTAAGTTTTTTCAACTTATTAATTAGTTTGTTTATCCCGAAATGCATTATTTTTATACTTCAATGTCAGTCAGTTGCAGTACAAGGTCTGTTAGATGATTGTTTTGTCTGACTGTCTCAAATACATATTTATGTGGAAATGTGAAAACTAAGGGAATATTCTGGAGGTTATTTGATAATGTTGTACAATATTTTTATTTATCAATAAAGGGGCCACAGGGGGTATAGATGCATATATACGTTTATAAACTTCACCCCCTAGCTACAGATGGTGTGTTACTCTTTCATTAACTCTTTTCGTGTGCTCACATGTGTTTTGTTTATTAATTATAGGTATGTAGTCATCCCACACTTGCTGTCTGAACGCCTTTTTCTTTGTGATAAATTTTCTCGTTGTACAAGTATATCTTTATTATGTCGGTGATAGATAATTAAGCCTTTGATATATATGGGAGGTCCTGTCTTCGCCCTTCCGTGATTCATTTTTAGTCAGTCTGGGTTCGTGCTTAAATTTTTGCAGCTATAGGTCATATTGTTGATGTTTACAGGAAATAATTTGGAGTTGAGTTTGTACCATTAATCTAAAGCCCAAATACAATATTAATTATATACAACTTTGAAAGACAGCAGGTCATTATGACATAAAAAATTGTATAAATGGACTGTCAATAATATCTGGTAGTAATATAATAGTAGTTATATTACTCCCAGATAATTTATATATATATTTGGGTTTTTTTTCCCTCCTCGTCAAAATTGTCAAATATAGTCCTAAACAGTCCATAGTCACTACAGACTACTGTGAATATTCGAAAATAACTTATTTCACAACCCTTGATCATGATAAGTTGTTGTCGTTGGCATAGTAAACATCTCTCAAGTATATGGTATCCATTTCCATCACTGCTCGAAGAAAGTGATGGAATTCTCACTCGTCGAGAAAAAATCAATAATTAAATAGATTTGTATGAATTAATTAGTCCCTCCTGTCATTTATTCTGTCACTTTGTTTGTCTATTTTGAAAGATTTGGCATATGGTAGTCCATTTTTCCATTTACCGAATCAATCTTATCTTAAAATAATGTAGTTCGTAACCAGCACATGATTATAAATTCTCACGTGAGTTGAGTTTTACCCGATGACAGACAATTGACGATTTCAAGATTCCGATAGAAAATATTGCATCCAGCTTGTTTCTGATTGGATATAATCTGAGGGAAAGCGCTAAAATTATGCCCCAATGCTGTTAGTATGAGGACATTTCATGCATATAAATGTGGTCTTCAGCTTCCCGTGTTGTTATTAGAGCTACTTTCTTAGTAAATCACAATGTTAACAGAGTCTTTTACATGTATATCACCGATATTTTGAGAGGCAAGCTAAACGCATTTCTTCTTTGTTATTTTTATAGTTACAACAAAGGACACATAATACGTCGGTCCTTTTTTATTGTTCTTGTTATTTTTTATTATTCTTTTAAATTTTCTAAAAAAAACAAAGCGAAATTTAATTTTGTTTAATATCATAAGGGGCCATTAATAAGTTCCTGATATGAACAGATTAATATGGACCATATGGGTTTTTGTTACGTCATGACAATAAGCAGATGATTTCCGGTCATGTGTGGCACGTGCCGTCAATGTATTTAATTAGCATACAGACAGTATGATGGCAATTAACAATGGGCATTTAATTACATGTCAACATTGCTTATTACCACTAGGGTCGTAATATGTCCGTATAATACACACAGCAGGAATTAATGTCCGAGCAGACAGTTTACACATATGGGACATCATAATGGCATACTGCAAAGATTTTTGTGTTAATTCATGCTGATTGATCATTAATTGGCTTTTGTTTTGATTACAAAAAATAAATTTACAACTGAGATACATGTATGCAATAAAGTTGTGAATTTTCTCTAAATTAAGCTCCTCAGTCACGTAGCGACACAAAGTCTACATAATATCTGCCAAGACAACAAGTAACAACAGTGACAGTAAGTCGACCAAATTATAGCAAGCAAACCAAATTATTGTCAACAACAACGACATCCCAGTTACAGAAACAACATAAGTCCCACTGGGACCGTCCGACTGAGACTTTAATCGCTATCAACCACCACAAAATTATGCTGTGTTTAAATTTTATACCGACAATCTACCTCTAACCAAGGAAAAGGCGAAAAAAAATTATCGGTTTGCCATGTCCCCTGTGGCTTAACATGTAACTTGAAATGCATGTGTTGTGTGCATATATTTTATACATTACATGTTATTGTTAATGCACTATATTTGGGAGAAGACTACATAAGTTGGTAAAACTTGTGTCTGATTCCTTTTGTTTGTACAAATAAAATATGTTTAAACTATTTGCATATCTTTCCCGCCTGGACATAATACTGAATGTTTTCTCTTATTGTACTTTTCGAAAGGAAAAGAACAATTAATATGCTTAAACAGTTACGTAGGCAACATAGCGAAAAATCCTGACATTGCGAGTATTGGGGTTGCCCAATGACCCCGGCTCCTACCCCCATGTGTATCTAGAAAGCGGAAAAGGCCATATTCACGCACAAAGCAAATTAGTTGTTTTGTGAGAGAGTGAAGTGAAAAATAACCCTACTTCATAACAAATAAAAATAAATATTTTTAAGCCGAAAAATCCTCCTGTAAATTCCTATGGCAAGCCCCTAAAACGGATAAAATTTCAGTTTATGGTGGTCTCAGTCGGACGGTCCCTAATGGAACTAGTGGTATTTATATAACTTTTGGTGTTGGTGAGTTGTTGATGTAACTTGTGCTGGTGACGTGGTTTGTCGACTTGATGGCGTGTCGTTATTTCAAGTTTGCCGAGCAGTGCAGAACGATTTCGCTGTGAAGTGATTTTCATGGCCGCGTCCTACCTCAACACACTGCGGCAGGGCTTGTCGCCAGTTGGTCACTGCGTCGAGGGCGGTGTAAGCAGTTCACTCTACGTTGTACTAAGTACGGTCGACGCTTGCGATGGTTTATATATATGTCTCTTGATTATACGGTCTTTTCTTCGCCCACCTGGTTAATGAACGCTCAGATCTAGATAAGATAATTATTATAAACGGAGGGAGTCTAATTCGTAAAATTTCATCAGTTCTAAAAGTTATGACCAATGTAAATATGCCATGTCGAGATTACCATGTAATAAATAAAACCCAGGAGGGTGACACTTTTATCAACACGTTTACTGAAATAATAATACAAATAATGCAATATAAAAATGAGCTGAAAATTCTGTTCATGTTGCTGCTGCATATAGGACAAGTAGGGGAAAATAATATCCTAGTACAGATCACAGTATTGTTGCCTTAAAATGTTCTTATCAAATCAAATTGTTTTTTACTGTCAATCAAATGATTAGTGACAAAACATATATAAACAACAAGTACAAATAAAAACAAAGAACTTAAGTGTTTTTAAAAAGTGGAAAATAGCAAATGTAGTACATGTATTTGATAATTTCATGTGACTCTATTAGGTAAATTCGATTCACAAAAAAAAACAATTCACTTTTTCTTGTTAATTAATAAAGGTTAAAGAAAATTGACCTATTAATAAATGAGATATTAACATAATTAATAAAATCTTATTTTACATTTGTTGGAATTATATTTTGTATTTTAATATAATATGCAACATATTAAAATTGTTTTAAGTAATCTTTATAAACGTATATATTAATCCGAAAAATAAGATGCGACTGGACTTTAGACAAAGATAAGACATATTTTATAAGATCATCTTTAGACACCTTCGATGTTATGTCTGAGATCTCTCATAAGACCGTCCATAGACCATCATAAAATTTTCCTAAGACGTCTTTTTGGGCCTATCTTAGATGATATTTTCCATGATATGGGCCCAGAATGCCACTAGGACAAATAAGAACTTGGATTTGTCGTTGTAGAATTCGGATTTTTTCTACTGTATTTAAATTAGTACAAATTATAATTAAATTGTGATTTTTTACTAGCAGAAATTGGAATTACGATTTGTCCTTGGAGGATTCCAGATCCTACTGGTTTCCATTACACCACCGAGGCGGTATATACCAAAATAAAAGTAAAAATGCAAGATTTAGAACGTGACCGTTCTTGCTAAGATTCATGCTCAGAAGTTTGTAGTGGTAACATTGTATTTAAGGTTGATACGAGTTGCATTTCAGTTAAACTTTAGATGTAAAGTCTTTGAAACATTGAAAGTTAACAATTTTACCAAGAATATTAAAGAGAAATTATTGACACCCTCTGCATATTCTGTTGTTAAGTTCTGTCACTTAATTATTTTCCGTATGAAAATAACGCTAAATTTCCAGATATTTTAGGCAAATGAGCCAATGTGACCAAGAGATTTTTTTCATTGTGAGATTTTGATGCCAAGATGTTAATATATATACATGTATATGAAAATTGGACAATCAAGTTCATGACTGGTGGCTTACCGTTCAAATAAGACATTGTTTTGCTTCTGCTGAAGGCTATGTCCTTGGCCCAGATAAGCCACCCGTTGCATTAATTAGGCAAACAAGGACTGAATGTTTTCAATACAAACTTTCTTCTAGTCATGGTTATCAGATGTCTAGAGATTTATCATTGATACCAGATAAATATTCTCGAAATAACAGTTTCTTGTTTTTCTTATTACTAATACTGCGCAGGTGACCATTTGACTTCTGTGCACCACTCCTTTGCGTTAACACACTGTTAGTGAACAAATGTGGACATAGGACGTACTGATTGTATCTCTCTTTCGACTCGGCGTTTTAGATAAATAGCGGTAAGCCGTCCGTCCATACACACGTGTGAAAAATGTGAATTGTTTCTTGGTTATTGCCTGTAAAGGCCACAATCTCAGATTGATGCCATTTTGTTGACTATTGGTCCAATCTGTGTGAACATTTCCTGCATATATTTTCAATATAGCTTGGTGTTATGTAAGAGACCTACCTCGGTCCACGTCAGTTTTCAATCTTGAACTAGTGAGCTCACTTTATATCCCCGGTTTAATTCTCGCATCATGGCCCATTTGTGTAAAATGTCAAAGCCCGTGTCTTGCTATTGTAAAAATCAATTTAATTTTCTTTCCGATCAAAATTTAATATAGGAGTTACATAGTGGTACTATGAATAAATCATTCAGAACAAAATTATAAGTGTACAAAGGTATCATATAACAAAGAATCCTGAAAGTCTCATCGAAATACATCCATGCAATAGTTGATAGAAGTTAGGTGGGGATCCACTACGGTATTATGGGAAAGTCCATGTTTTGCTATGGAGGAACCCCTAAAACATTCAGATCAAAATCTAAAATATGAGGTGCGAAACGGTTTAATGTAACAAAGAATCCTTGAAATTTGAATTGAATTTTGTTCTGTAATTACCGAGGAGTAGTTGATGGAATGTGGAGACGGACGAAAGAACGGAAGAAATAAAGAAAAACTCAAGGATTTGTGGAAAATATCGATTTGATGTGTTTTATGAAACTTAAACCTGGTATCTATTCATATAAGCAAAGATCTCAAGAAATTGCTTAGATTCAACCGTGTTTGATGGAAATTCATCAATGCCACCTGGAAATGTGTTTTTTTTTCATTTTATATATTATACATGTCTGTTTATTTTTTCAATATTTGTATGTTGTAATTTGATGATAGATCGATGTCAATGAAAGTTGAAATTGATTTGAATTGAATCAATGTCTAAAGCAGTATTATACAAACCACACGTACTTGATTCTCTGACTTCTTCTACTTTGATATACATTGTAGCGACAGAAGAATTCTCCTTGTACATGGCATACCTACCTTTAATTAGAGCATTATGTCTCAAGATCGTACCAGATGTGAAATGGAATGCTTACTGACCTACTAAATCTACAGATGACCCACTTACTTTATTCATTAGATGATTTACTTCTTTTTCTGAGTTATCTCATTTTTGATCGGATAACACTAAAAGATTTTTCCGCCTGTAACTAATTGTTTAATTACGCCACGGTCAATAAAATAAGCAGGTTAAAAACAGACAAAATCATTATGTTTTACGCATGAAGCTTGTCTAATGCGATAGCACAGCATGTGTTTTGGTGGGAAGGGCCTTTAATTTTACCCAAGTAAAACTAAAGTCCATTTGAACTCGGATAAAAGGAAGCAGTCGAAGTTAATTGCAAAAGATTACATTGGAAAAAATGGCTACATAAATTGTATTTCCATAAGCATCTTACGCCCGTAACACTTGAAAAGTAAAATATGTATGGCCATTTTTTACTCCTCACATCACAAAAATGTGATTTTTAAACTAACGCTGAGAAAAATTACCCGATATTAGACTCAACTATCCAACAATTTTTTTGTGTTGAATTAAATTCAATGAAGAATTCAGTGTTAATTGTAACAAATATTTAGAAAGTATACTGAAGATCTTTTCATTAAGATTCATCAAGTAACAAATGAAATGCTGATGGATTTAATGCTTGACTGGCTTGAGTAGGTATCTTGATTTTTGCTTAGAATCAGTGGTGAATCTAGAGGGGGCGAAGGGGACAATATAAAAATATAATAAGAAGCTCTTCCTTTTATTTGTGGAGAAAACGCCCCCAAATCACTCGTAATGTATTATAAAATTATCTAATTTTTTACAGAAACGAAGGTGGAATAAAGGACATTTGTTGATTTTGCTGGCAAACAAAGCTGCCAGGCTGCAAAATCCATTTTGAAATTAACTGAATTAGACTTTAATATTAACTTGTTCGCCTAAGTGATTTCATCATTTATTTAGTGGCATATGTTACATGACTTTAAAATGTCAAACGCACACAGCTGGCTTTTTGTCAAATCTTCCCACACAACTTGACATTTTTGGCTTTTTTTTGGGTTTCTGTTGATGTATAATCCAAAATATTTGTGAACTATGGAAAAATGGACGAGGTCTTACAGAAAACTTGTCTACATGGACCCGTTTACGATTTTATTTACAACACTTATCCCCTTGTTGGACTAAAGAATATGATGTTTTCCATGTAGCATTGCATTACTCCTGATGCCCAATTTATAAAAAGTAGCCATAGTGGATTCAAGATATTTTTTTACATTTCAGCATTTATTGATTTCAAGATTTATTATCTTGCACTCAACGGTGAACAGTACAGTAGTGAGATCGTGTTGAAAAAAATCTCTGATGGTTTTAAGTGTATTATAAACAAAACCCCGTGTGTTTCTGAAAGATAAGACTTGGCAGCAATGTAAAACATTCGAAAACTCTTGAAACGTGAAGTCAGTGCAAAGTTACTTCACATTAGCGCGCAATTCCATAATTTATTGTACGACTATAGGATCATTTTTTCCCTTTGATACATTTACAAGTTGTTATACATGTAAATTTTATATAAACCTGTTGGGACATATTCGTTTAGATGTGAATAAGTGTAAATACATCCATTCATAAAATGTTCAATGCATGACTTCCAAAATTACCTTCGAGAAAACCACAAACTTAGCGTGGGAAGAGTAAAACACCGGATCAAACTAGTCTGTTCCATGGCAACACTGCTGCCCAACCAAGCAGGTCTGCTGCCACAAGTTTTTGTCCTGAAAAATATTCTATTTCTGATAAGGGGTAACCGTTTGATATTTAGTTGAGGGGACATAGAAGGAACTTGAAATGAAAAGGCAGAAGAACAAAGAAAAGCAGGCTCATTTGTGAGGAAAAAAGACATAAAGGAATATTCTGGGATTAAAAGAGTGTTGAATGTTGAAAAAAGGACATGACAGTTATTTCCAGGCCTTTTCAAAAGGTTGCTCAGTCTGCGTAAAAACCTACCAAAATCATTAAAAATCATCTGGTGTCATAGAGACATTGTGGTTTTTGCAGGTGTAAAAATCAACGTCAGAATTTGTCAGAAATAATCTGCAACTATTACAACAAATTAAGCATTTTAGCAAACATATAAGCCTTCCACAAATTTATCTGAGAACTGGGTCCGAAAATAAAGCGCGACCTTCACTTGACCATATACCTATTATTTATTATATTTATAGTTCATGTCCAACGGCGACACACGAAATTATATTGATAGTATTATTAAGTAAACATGAACTGACCATAAACTTTAATGACACGTATATCATGGATAATATACCACAAAAATTTCTACCGTCAAATTTAAATATTTCAGTCATTCAAAATGGATGACGTCAACCACCCATTCAAGTTCGATTGGATTTAAAATTACAGAAAATTTTAAATCGAAACGCAAACAATTTACAATTTTAGAAATTCCCGAGTTATTACTGACACAATGTTATTCAAATATTTATATAGAGCTTTGTGAATTCCAGGTTAGAATATGAGTGTGACGATCCAAGTGTGCATTATAGTAAAAACTTTTACAAAGGGATTGGAGGTTTACTGATAAATATTATAACTCCTAACATAAAACTTTATATACCAAATTCAATTCCAGGAATAGTTCATATGACATAGGTCAGATTTCGTGTCGGTAATAGTACTTGATATTAAGTATAAATACTTAGTATAAGTTTATTTACATTTTCCATGTAAAATCGAACAAGGAAGCAAATGGACCAATGCAAGTTTTACAAACTGTTGCTTGGAATCATTTTACACATCACGCAGTCGTTTTACTGTCCAAGAGTTAGATTTACCAAGAACCCATCCATGGACGTACAGATGCTATAGCATATAGTACCGATATCGAAAACGGTTTGATCTACTTCCGGTCATAGTATAAGCAGAGAGTTCCATTAAATTCATTTTCCTGTTCATATTTAAACCGGAAAAGCAAATTTCCGTATTCTATTAGTATAGCCCTTTTCTTACTATCAATTATTTTCAGAAAATGTACTTTATGAACTGGCCTTCAGATAATTCTAGTAAACAGTTTTATAAATAAACACGGAAAGACGATCTAATATCTTTACCAGGAAGTATATACTGATTGGCAAATATGTTGGCTCTAAATATCTTTTTAAAATTTTTAAAGTCCCTTTGTACACAAAATTACTTTTTGGCAGCTAGATGCATGGAGCGATCACTAAACTTGGATACAAACTACACATATTATTGTTCTGCAACATTCCGTTATCATGATTGTTGTCTCATTGTTCACCAACTCCAACTAACTCCAATCCTGGATATGGCTGAAATATTGCCCACTGGACGTTGAGCATAAATCAATCTATATTTCACAACAAAACTACTAATTGAAAGGGGTATTCAATTAACCCCCAAATCATGGGTTTTGAGTCCAAGTTCGCTTCCCTAAATGGAAACGGACATAGACTCAAAACCACTGACTTTAGAGGATGGGGCATTTCGATAAGAAGAATGGACAATGTCAAAAATTAGGCTGAACGTCTCTGTTTGTTTTTGTTGTTGCCTTTTGTTTTTTTTTTTAATTTGTTTACTGCTTTCATTGGAAATGATGCCGTTAATCGGAAGCGAAGAGGAATTATCCTATTTTGGATTCGCACGTAATCCAGTTTTAAGACGTTTAGTTCACTAACCTAAATATAACGCTCTCTTTTAAAAACTATACATTTCCTATAAAAATGAAAGATCAGATTATTAAAGTGCCTGGACTATTATTTTAAACGGTCAAAAAGTGTTTATGCTGATTTATGCTGCGTGCACACGTACATATAACTGGAATGCGCATTAGAATACTTCTATACACGTTATTGAGTTATTCGATTACATTCACATTCGGTGCGTTTTAAACTATACGCATCAGCTATTTTTATATTCTAAATGGAGCGTATCTTTGACGTTGCGTTTACACGTAATACGCATAGATACGTTTTTGATGCGCCTGATATGTATGTCTGGACCGACGTCAAACGCGTTTACTTGTGCGGTAAAGCGATTTCAATGATCATTGCATCTTCACAATGTCAGGGGGGCTGTGTCCACACTTGTCCGTGTGTCGGACACAAGACCCCTGACATTGTGAGGACGTGATTAGTGAAATAACATTTAAACGTTATAGTGGGTTCAGACTTACATATAATTGTATAATTAAATACGAATCGAAAATCTATCGAAATTTTCACCGATGCGATTCTGATGCATAATACGTGTTAAGGCAATGTCAAAAATACATTCCGATTATTTTTAGCAATTACTGGTGCGTTTTAGTTTAAAATGCATTGAATGCGAATCAAATTGAATTACATGTGAAAATTACCTGTGAACGAATTCGGATGAGCATTTAATTCCCTTTGTATGTCCATGCGAACACAGCATTTCCAATGAAGTGTGAACGAGGCAATAATGCGAAATCGAAAATGCCTTGAATACGTAAATGCAAACAATAGTCGCTCTTACGCTTAAGCAGTTCAAACGCATTCCACGACGTTTCAGCTAAAACGTAGACAAATACTTGTCAACATTATCATCAGCTGACACGGATTTTGAAAGCATTACAAAGTGTGAATGAAATATTAGTATGCATGCAGCGTTTATGATAAAAAAATCGATTTTGTTAACTATTTCGATTTGTTTGGATATGAGTATTTATTACTCTACTTGGTTTTCGGACTTCCTATGCGTTGGTTGTGATGCTACTATAATAAGAATCTGCATTATTTACCAAACTTTTGCAACATTTGTAAACCGCAGTATCAAATACGTTTCAAATATATACGTCATTCAAACATACGTTTTTCTAATGCAATTTCGAAACATTTTCCTAAGTTATATCGCGCCGATCGTTTCGAAACATGTTCAATGCGCATGCTTAGGCATCGCAAATATTTACAATTTTTTATGGCTGGAAGTTAACTACTTATGACATTATTTTCACACATTGCTTTGCGATAGACCTTGAAATCATGTCATGTCTTGTTACTAAATATACATTTATTGATATAGGCAATTAATTGTGATTGAATTTTTACAGTTTAATTCGCCAAGAGCTTTACTTGGGTGTTAATATCTGTATAACGATACTTCTGATGGGTCAATCTTAACCGGTAACTGCATTTTCTATTTCAAAACATGTTTGATTGTGATGTTTTTGTTTAAATTCTGCATTACAATATTTCTTTAAAAATAATACAACTGAGCAAGTCACAAAGTTAAAGCGTCACGGTTAATTTATAATAAAGGCCAATTTCAAAGATCACAACCAACTTCTGTTGATAATACCGGAGATTGACCGGATTTTCGTCGTTAGTTTTCGTCGTTTTATTGCGATGGGACGCAAGTTGTAACAACTTATTCACAAACAAAATGGAGTGGCAGTGGAACACGGATACAATTTGTATAATAAAAAGTATACACATTAAGAAAGTTCGACGAAAGAGTGTTCACGTTAACAATTGATGAGTCGAAAAACAATTCCAGACCAAAATTATACTGAAGTTTAAAATGTCAGATAATGATAAAATTTCTTGCGGATTACGAAGCTCAGTATTAGCGGATTACGAAGATCAGTATCTTTCATTAACAATGGACATAGTAGCGACGTACTTAATATTTCCTATTTACACTATGGACCAGGAAATTGTTTAAATAATCTTATTCTAATTCTTTCCCCTACGTCAGTGTTCAAGTACCAAGATCCTGATGTCTAAACAAAATTCCCCGCCAACCATAAACCCGATTCTGAGTAACAAACTGATGTTTTTTCTGGGAAAACTTTATATTTGGACAGGCACGTCCAATGTACATGTAGATATATATCAACAAATTTAAAGGTCGTCAGCCCACCTTTTGTTTTTATTGTTTTATAGACGTACATGTGAAGACGGGTCCAACAGTCCATCTTTTCGTGACACATCGTCACACTGTTATTATAAAATCTTTAAATATGGTTTTTATTGGAACTAATATGGACTTTCTTGTTAATAGCTTAATACGGCACTAAAGAGTTTATACTTGCATAACATTTTCTACTTCCTGTCTATATATATTTCATACTGGCATTTGCACAACCCATGTTTTCTTTGACTTCTAATGATATTTACACACTAAATCCAATTGGACGTGTTCAAATTGACACCGTTGTGAGGGAAAACTTGGTTTCCTTATCGGTTGCTTTTGGGTTTTTAACTGGCAGACAGCAACTGCGAGTATACTTTTGAGGTAGATACTTTTGTTGTATCTTGAATTAAGCTTCCAGTATCGATCCCAAGTGTTAAATTCATTTCAACCGATTTTTATAGTGTGTTTTTCATGTTTTTTTTGTCACAACACTGTCCCTGGTAAGGGGGAGGGTTGAACGCTCACCAACCGGTTTAACCCCGCCACATACTAATGTGCCTTTTTTATGTATAGTTTCACAATTTGTATTTCGGGGCTTTTTACAGCTTCCGTTATGGAATTGTTCATTGTTGAAGGCTATAATGGGACCTGTAGAAGTGTAATTCTACTGTCACTTGGTGGGTGGCTGTCTCATGGACAATCATGCCACATCTCCTATTTTTATAAAAAACTTTCATGCCAAGTTTGATTTAAAAAAATCAGACAGTCGAATCGATGCCACCAAATTTAATTCATGGCATGTTTGGTTGGACAAAATTTTAACGCGGTTTTAGGCATTAATGTTATAAGAAGATCATGTATGTACTCCTGTAAATCATGAAAATAAGTAGATCCCGATTTCCCAAAGAAAGTTACTTTCTCGGAGACCATTCCGTACCAATTCCGAACTTCCGCCAGTTAATTTATTAAGTCCTGAATTGTCTTAGAATGTCCCTCGATGTCTAGAAAAAGGTTCTTTCGCCACTTGTATGAATGCCAGTATTCTGTGAATTGGGCGTGTTGTAACAATCTCCGAAACAGAGAGTATAGTACTTCCTTCGTCAGACACATACATCTTCTACTTCTACCGGTTACGTAGTCACAGTCATCAAATTGACTATATTACTACTAAGGTAAGGTAATGCGCCGGTCGCGTCGGTTTCCGTATGTGCGAATATATACAAGTGCACGGGTAAAAGAAACATCGGCAG
>JAULBM010300633.1:0-14840 GCA_032357055.1 Geukensia granosissima
CTTTTGTTCACCTTTCACATTTCAATGTGCTGCGGTCGTATCATGCTGCGCTTGCGAAGCACCTCTGTTTTAATTTATTTACCTAGTAGGGTCTAGCACATGTCAGTTTAGGGTCATGCCTGTTTAACCTTTGTCACATGTTTATTCCAACCAATCACATCATGTCTTATGCTGGCAAGACAGCAGATTTATGGAAATTAATCTTTGGTACCACAACCCACAGAAACTTATTGGAAGAAAAGAAAACCACCTACATAATTTTCTTGAAGCGATAAGAAACTACTAATAAGAAGGCATCCACACAGAAACCGATTTCCTTAACCTCCCACCACCACCAAAGGAAAGTACAGCAACCCACAGGCACAGTAATAAATCAACTGCCATCATACACACTCAGATATTTTTTTCTGGACCAGCCCTCACCATGTAAAGATTTTCAAGTGTTTTTAAAATTTGAGACTTATAAAGGTATACATGCATATAGGTGCATAACCTGCAAAAATGCTTAAATTAGACAACAAACAAGAAATTACATTTCTCACAGAAGTTGAGAACAACAATGTAAATTTGTAAATAAAAGTTCAAAATATACAAAAATTACATTTTATTCGATCTATATTTCAGAATGCCGAACCCTGTGTTTGCTGGTGCCTATGCTGCAGGATTAACCCATACAACTTTACATTACTTGTTTTACCTACTGCCTTGTATCCTTTTATTACAATTCTAAAACTTTATCCTAGTTGTATTTCTTAGGTTCTTCTGCCATATATAACAACTCTCAGTCAGTGTGGGAAAAGTGATTCACAACAGTAAATGCAGTTTTTCTGATTTTGTTTCTTTCATTTTAAAGTTATAGTAATAAATAAGAACTTAAAAACTCTAATGAATAAGAGAACAGTCTATCTTTGTTAACTGTTGATAACCATACTTCCACTTTTTCCTGGACTTGAAATTTTAAGACACCATATATTCTTGTTTTAAACACTCAAATGGTAATGTATTGCTCCTAGTGGTTGCACTTACCTCTGGCTTTGCTTTCCTCTTTAAGTTCTTCTGAAGGTGACAATTTACTCCTTGAAATGTGCATATAGCATAAATGTATATGCACATTTCAAGCAGTAACCTTTTACCTATCAATATCTTTGTTCAGAACTCATATGATATACTTATAACTTAGCACTTCTTTAAGCCTAAAAAGAATTTTACCTTAACCAGAACCTCAGATACAAAGGACAATATGTTTCTAACAGTCATCTCCATGTCAATGATGACATGTATATATTATATGTATTATATTTTATTAACAAGAAATCCAGGTATGTCAAAATCATTTCTGAATTTTTTGCTTACCTTATAGGTATATCAAGGACTTCAAGCAATACTTTTGCTTTGAAGTTAACTTTACCATGCTTTGGTTGCATTAGACACTTCCTTTTTTGTCTGCAATTACACAATATTTTTTTTTTTGTCAAAATGCTACTCAAATTTTTTACACTGTCTCCTACAACAAATTGAAAAGGCAGGAGAGACAAATACTGTGTCCACATTTCATCATATATTAATTCTTCATTTGTAGTTAGTTTATTTATGTGTAATCAGGACTTTAATAACAGATATTTAACACAAAGAGTGAAATGCAGAGCACAGTTCTGGATTTGTCTGGGTCTGATATGGAATATTAAGAAATTTCCTATATCAGGCCTGTTGGATGATAGGAGATATGTGTTTATTTGGAGAATGAATTAGTGCTATATATTAAACAATGGACCCAAAAATGGCAATTTTTTTTTAGGAATGTGCATTCAAAAAATTTGGGGTTTTGGGATTGACTTTGTTGATGTGATAACTGTTCAAATTTTGACAGATATTTGGCAGAAAGTGCAAATCCTTGCTATGCAGATTTACAATGTATTTACATCAGCAGTTAACAATTATTTCCAAGAATGCAAATTAAAACATGTCAGATAACTTTGTGTTTACTGCCAAAAATTATATACTGCCTGTGGTGTAATGGATAGCACTTGCCTTGAGTGCAGAAGGTTGTGGGTTGGATCCACGACTGGATCAAACCAAAGACATTAAAATTGGTATATGCTGATTCTCCACTAAGCACACAGCATTAGGGAGTAAGAGCAAAGACTGGTCTGCCCAGAGTCTGCATTAAGTTGCATGTCTTCCTGCGGAATGTTGCTTTCATGAACTAGCTAAAAATCCAGCTCAGCTTGTTGTCTAGTGCAAAGCAGGGTTCATTCATCATCACTTATTAATATGCTCTCATCCCGAATATGCATGAAATATTTGCCACTGGATGTTAAGCACTATTCAATCAATTAATCAACCAAAAATTATAATAACTTTTACATTTGCAATTGTTAATTTATAAACTTATAGATTTTATTTTAGATATTTTAATTTTTAATATCCATATACATATTTACTCATAGCAATGAAATTTTACATCTTCAAAAAGATGCAATTAAATGTTGATTTTTGTGATTTGTACAAAACTTCCCATTATCTGGAACAACACTGGTCAATTTAAAAATAGGAGATGTTGCATGATTGTCCATGAGACTTCTACAGGTACCATTACGTCCTTCAACATTGATTCAGAGTCCACTCCATAACAGAAGCTGTAAAAGGCCCTGAAATACAAATATCAAACTATTCATAAAACACAGCAATCAAACTAATCTATTGAAAAAATGCTTAACAAATAACAATAAATGACTAATTAAACAAACACATGTCATTATTTCAAATGTATATTTACAAAAATAGTGAATATATGGCATATATGGCAAAGAAAACACACCACATTTGACCCAACAGATATCAAAAGTCAAAATCTGACTTCTTTGTTGTCCTTGTTCATATTTTTCCCCACATAAATTTTGCAGTTATTGATGGCATTGGACTTTTCCTGCCCATCTCTGGAAATCTTAACCTGTTTTATACTCTATGAAAATTTCA
Organism: Geukensia granosissima; assembly: GCA_032357055.1. Lineage (NCBI taxonomy): Eukaryota > Metazoa > Mollusca > Bivalvia > Mytilida > Mytilidae > Geukensia > Geukensia granosissima. The sequence goes on from JAULBM010300633.1 coordinate 2,977, forward strand.
TATACTTAGTTCTATCATAATCTATTTTCCAGGTCGTGTAACACAATCAATGATTGATCCAGAGACAAATAAACCAATGACAATAGCTAATTTATGTGTGCCACAGAAAAAGATGGAGGATTTTTGTACAGTGTGTGAGGTAATGTATAACCATACCCAGCTAGAGGAAGCAGGGTGTATATAGAGGTTGTTTTGTTTATCTGTCTGTCCCTCCTCAAAAACAGCTGATCAGAATTCAATGAAACTTTTAGGGAAACTTTGCTACATGATGCCATCATGCAACTCCAATTTTAAACTTGTTCTGCCTGATGTTGGGCTTTCCCTAGCAAAACAATGGAGGGGAGGGGTATCATTTAGTGAGATTTGTTGACAGTATTTCAAATATCATTAAATGTGTCGCCTGCACACAAAGTGTGGGGCAACATATAGGTATCACTTTAGTCGTCTTGCGTTTTATGTGTCACACTTTTTCATAACACTTTTCTCTGCAATCACTAAAGGGGATGATAAGATATTTGGTAAATAGCTTAGACTTGTACCGTGTCTCCCCTTTTCAGGTTTATTGAATATCAACTTTCTGTTTACCGAGACTTTGAATTTTTTCACGTAACAGTGTTCATAAACACTTTTCCGTAACATTTTTCTCTGCAACCACTGGAGGGAATGATTAGATATTTGGTTAATAGCTTAGACATGATGACTCTCCCCTTCTCAGGTTTATCGGATTTCAACTTCATGTTTACCGAGACTGAATTTTTCACATAACTGTGTTCATACACAGTTTTTCGTAACACTTTCCTCTGCAACCACTGGAGGGAATGATTATATATTTGGTTAATAGTTTAGACATGATGACTTGTACCGTGTCTCCCCTTTTCAGGTTTATCAGATTTTAACTTCCTATTTACCGAGACTTTGAATTTTCCACATAACAGTGTTCATATACAATTTTTGGAGCACTGGAGGGAATGACTTTTTTAGGTTGGTTTCCTCTTAATTACTGTGTCAAACACATTACAGTGTCAAACAAATTATTGTGTCAAACATATTACTGTGTCAAAAACATTATTGTGTCAAGCAAATACTAGAACCATGTTTATCTACAATGTTCTGTTGTCAACATGCAGGCAACACACCTCTTCCGAGGAAGACTCAAAGCTAAGTTTACTAAAAAAGCATTGTTCAGTGTCACATTAGAACATCATCCACTTCATATAATTATTTAGTGATGTCTTTAATGACACTGAAAACATTATATTAGACATCCTTTATACAATACATTGTTGTTGAGATGTAAGATTTGATATGGATATTGGATATTCTGCTTGTCTTAGTACACTTCATTTTATCTTGTGATACTAGGGAGTTCATGATGTCTTCTGGTTCGTACTTGCTATACATTGCATATATTAATGGACATGTTAATATTATTTAGTTAACAGTCTTAATTGCATTCTATTTCATTCCGTAGCTTGCATAACTGCATTAACATTTCTGCATGATAACACAAGAATTTTTCATTCTAAATTTATTGGAATTGATGTGCGTTTTCATCAGTTGAACTTTTAAGTATTTTCTTCAAAACTTTATACAAAAAATTATGTCATTCATAACCAACATTCATCTTCAAGGAAAAAGGAAAATTCCTATAGATTACAAATTGAATAACCTTTTGATACCCATTTGAAATTCTGTGTAATAAAAACTCAATGAATTGAAAATATGCACCCAAATTTACCAGGAACAACATATGTGTTGCGTCATCTAGGAAGAGAGGATCTCAAAAATAATGTATAGGCTTTAGGGAGCTTTGATGTGTATTTACATTAAGAGTACTTGGTTTTATTGATATGTCCATGTTCACCAAGCACATATCAATAAAAGAAACCTGTGAGATTTAATTGTAATAAAATCATGTTCAATAGATCAGAATTAAATGATCAGTAACAGTTTCAATGATAATTAGGGTGTTAGAGTGTGGTAATTCAAAGTTTTTTAAAGAATATCTTTACATATTGAATTGAAAATTGATTGGAACCTGTGAGGTATAGAGTTTTATTCCATTTTGAATTATCTTTAGCTACCTGATCCAACAGCCCAGTCTAAAGGGCTTAACTAAGTACTATGACATTGTGAAATAATTATACAGATCATTTATGTAAGAATAGTTATTGTGCCCTAGAGGAATAATGTTTAGGTCAAATTGTCTGATAGTTTATACATTTAAGGATTTACTTAATCTTTTGAGACAAAATAATGGTTTCTCTTTACCTAAAAAAGAAGATTTTCTTTTAAAGTTACGTAGTCACAGCTCGCTTATTTCAGCACACATATTTATAAGTCTAATTGCAGACTGTTTTTCACACATGCTTGTAATATTAGATGTCTGTAATGGTTATTTTGATAACATTATATTATCTTTGAATAATGTGTACTTTGGAAATTAACATTGACTTTTTGCTCAACAATATACATGTACATCAAAACTAGTTTCAGTCAATGTTTTGTTACATATTTGTCCTACATGTACCTGTACATGCATATCATGCTGTATATATTTTTTGGTAGCTTGTATTCTTTGGCTATTGATGATATTTTACACTTATTCCAACTGGATTTGTTTTGATTGTTGTCTTAGTTTAAGAGAAGAAGGTTTATTATCAATTGTGATTGGATTTTGAACTTTGTGTTGACTCCAAGAGCTAAATCTAATACAGTTGGTTTTCTAGGTTTTGTTTTTATGTTATCCCAGGTTAGGAGTATTGTTAAGTACTTATAAATTTATTTAACCATACAAAATACTTTATGTGCCTGTTCCCAGCCAGTAACCTGTAGTCCAGTGGATGATGTACTGTTATTCCTTTTACATTGTGAACTTAATTTGCCAGTAAATGTTACATCGGAATGTCATCACTTTACTGTGTGGATCTTTTTCCATTACTGAAGGCTTTTAAGGGTTACCTGTGGATGTTTTTAATTTGTACTTTCTGGATGGCCGTTTCATAGACAATCATAGCACATTACATATTTTCAAGTCTTATCTAGACATTAAGGTAGGGCTTTAAATTTTAATATCTACCTATATTGCATCATGCATTGAAAACTTTTCTCATGCCATGCTCCCTCCCTAATGCAAATGAAATAATGAAAACAAAACAAAAGTCTAAAACTGAAATTAGAAAAAACACAATTTTGGTGACTGGTTCAATTATTGAATGTAAGCTAGACTGTCAGAATGTAAGAGGTACGTTAACCTGAGTAAAATATACATCTTACAAATTTACTTGCTTGTAAATCCTGCAAGTAATTTGTTAAACAGTTGCCTGTCATAAATGAAGATCACTTTCAGTATAAATATTTCACATATATATTAATATTAAAAAGAGATTAGGTAGGTTTTAACCATCCAAACAGTATAAATTTTAAAAATGTACAAACGTCGACAAGTTAACCTAACACCTTCAATTTTGGATATAGTTGAACACCTTAATGTGTCTATGAAAAAGCCCTAAAATGAAGTATGTCCACTTTTTTATGTTTTATTTTACTTTTTTTAAACATGGAAAACGTAAATAATAAAAGTGAAGAAAAGTAAATGATCTAGATGAAAAGTTTCAGAAAGTCCATTAAAGTCCCTGATATCAGAATTCATATAACTTCATGGAAAAAGTTCATAATATTGAGCATTTTGTTCAGTGTAAAGGAAACATTGCATCAGGATGTATAGGGTTAAGTCAAATATCTCCAATAAGAAACACTTAAGGATCTGCATAATTCAAAAGCTTATTGCATAATTGTATACTGTACCATCAAAAAGGTATCATTCCCTAACAAAACTACAACCAAAAAGTCACTTTCTTTGGACAAATATTTCTAAAAAAATCATTATTGCAAATATATTATAATATATCAAAATCAAGGTTGGAGATTAGAAGGAGTAAATGTGTATATCCAATCATTCTGTAAAAAACTTATAATTTGAAAGCCTAAGATAAGGGGAGCAAGAAATTGTGGCAGCCAGATGGTGGAAGACAACAACAAAACAATGTAGATGTCAATGTACTAAACAATTCAAAGAAACTTTTACTACGAGGACAGAATATGGCAACATAGGCATAAAATATAATTTAGGTAAGACCCATAAGGAAGGGAAGCCTTTCACAACCTTTTGAAAAAAAATTCATTCCAGCAGTCAAACATTATATTTACTCTTTAAATTACTTAAATGACTACAGTAATGTGTATTACATATATATAAGAGATTGTTCAGTAATCAGAACACATTGGCCTTTCAATGAAAGATGTAGATTGTCTAGGGGGTTTCAATGTACATAACATCATAAAAGCAGAAATGAGGACAAGATATTGGATGCCAATAAAAAGTTTATCAAATGTGTAGTACTGCTATGTAAAACAATCCATCAAACTTTGCTGTAAAAACACATAAATTCATAGTCTAATCATGTGTAATCCATTTGAAAGAAGTGTCATCAAAACATTTTGTGTTTGGTTAGAATTTTGCAGACACAAAATCTGATTCCATCATACATCCTGGATTAGTTTGACACTCTAAATTTAGCAGAAGCTTTATATAAAAATGTCAATGAGACAGCCACCCACCAAATAACAGTAGAATTTAAACTTCTACAGGTCCCATTACATGTATGTCCTTCAACAATGAACCAGAGTCTATACCATAAAGGAAGTTGTAAAAGGCCCCAAAATTCAAATTGTGAAACTATACATAAAACACCACAAAAGACCTAATCGAAAGAAAAAATGGTGAACATTTAACAATAAATGACTAATAAAACAATCACAACCACTGGGCTACAGGTTCCTGGCTTCAGGCACATAAGAATGTGGCAGGGATTAAACGGTTTGTGAGTGCTCAACCCTCCCCCTTTAACCTATGGGATCAGTGACAAAACATGAAACAGAAAGACTAACACCAAAACCCCACTGGTGCACTTAACTAAAATAAACCCAAAGACTTAGAATGCTTGCAAAAGCTAGCTCAAAGTGTTGCCAGTAGGGATGAACATAAAACATAAAGAACAACAGATAATTTGACCACTGGAGTTTCAGGTTTCCTGACTTGGGACAGGCACATTCAGTATGTGGCATGTGGTGGGGTTAAACTGGTTGGTGAGCACTCAACCCTCCCCTTGACCTGGGACAGTGGTGTGAAAAAACAACAATAAAAAACACACTATTAAAATCAATTGAAATGGATTTAACACTTGAGTTCGATACTGGAAACCAATAACAAATATAATTAAAACTTAATACAAGATACAACAAAAGTATTGACCTCAAAAGTGTACTCCCAGTTGCTGTCTGCTAGTTAAAAACCCCAAAACAACCAATAAGAAACCAAGTTTTCCCTCACTGGGGTGTCAATTTAAATGCGTCTAATTGGGTTTAGTATTTAAAAATCATTATAAGTCAAAGAATACATGGGTTGTGCAAATGCCAATATGAAATATATATAGACAGGAATTAGAAAATGCTATTACAAGTATAAATGTTCTTGTTGAATTATTTGTACAAAGAAGGTGTCCAAAAATTTTATCATGTTTGTAATGAGATATTGTATCGTCAACATTTACTGCAGATTGTTTCTTGTTTTATATTTAAGGTTTTAGTTATAGATGTTGAAAGAATAATATTTATGTTCATCACATTTATGACTGTTAAATATCATTCTTTCAACATCTATAACTAAAACCTTAAATATAAAACAAGAAACAATCCTCAGTAAATGTCGACAATACAATATCTCATTACAAACATGATAAAATTTTTGGACACTTTCTCAGTTATTTTTTCATGATTCTTGAACTCCTCCATGTCCTCTGGAATTTTCAATTTCATAGCCTTTTATTGCGCAGTGATCCAAAACTTTTTTTTTCATATTTTCATTGGACACACCTCAAACTGCAAATTTACAACTTTTCATGAAACCCTTTTTTCTCCCTGGGTTTTAATAGGGAGAACATTCTTCTTAAACAAAACATGAAATCAACAGAAACCCTTTCCTGCCAAATTGCCAAATGCATATTTAGCTTGAAAATGGGCATATTGGCACTGGCCTGTAAATTTCAAATATAAAAATTTTAAACATCTATCAAAATCCTTTAAAGCCTTGTTTTTTATAAACAAAGCACTAGAAATTCTTAAGAAGAAAGTGTTCCTGGACCTGGGTAATAAAGGACAATAATTCAATAATGGTCATGATGGTAAAACATACAGTAACTTAAACATGTAAAATTGAAAGCTGATTTGCTTTTAAGGGAATTATCAGAATAAGTGGACAGTTGCATAACGTATGACCAAAGAAAATGAGAGTAACAGCCTGGATGAGTCCTAATTTGCATTTTTATCACTATAAAGTGGTAATCCTAATGTGGATGATGGTAAAATATCCAAATCTGAACAAGTTCTCTATGTCTTGATGTATTTAGCACTGTGTGCAAGTTTCATACCATTTGGTCCAGTGAAAAACAGTAATTCCAGTGTAGAATACCCATTTGTGAGATCAAAAGATCATATTTCAAAGATACCAAAAAAAAAAGAGAAAAATTTGATACAAACTAAAAGATAAAGTAAAACAAAAGGAAAATGGCTTGGAATCCACAAACTCCTTTAAAAAACAGGAGTTGGATCAGGTGATCATGAAGGGTAAGCATTCCCTGTCTTGCGAGCAACACCCTTCATGGACTCCATAACTCTAATCTAACTTATTGTTGTATTACTGGTATAACAGGTCCATAACTAGTTGAGATACACTGATACCATATGGATTGACCAATTCATAATGGCCACCATAGAATTTTAGAGTGCTGAACCCACAATTTTTGCATTTTTTCAATAATAAAGAAGCATTATTCAAGAACCAAAAATGTAACAATATCAGGATTGTACATAATGTGTTATGCAGTAAGAAGCACAGTGAGGATTTCATAACATTAAAAATCGACAACTTATAGTTTGATTGCCCAAACTACAAAATTCGAAACTTTTCCATGAGCATTATTATCCATCAAAGTTATAATTGTAAAATTCCAATCTGATCCATGTTTTTGCAATAATCAACATTGTACATAGATAAAGTTTTACAACATTTGATCAAAGCAAACTAAAGTGAAGAAACATAATTTGCAATTTCAGTTTAAAAAGGACTGTAGAAGTTTCAATATCTTATTTCAAACTTGAGATGCATATTGTAGTAATAGGCTTTTTGTGTAAGATTCAAAACACTTGATCAATGGAGCCAAACTAAAGTTTGAGTGTAGGAACAACATTATTTGTAATTTTTCTAGTTATAATGGGACATAACTTGAGAAAAGTAAATATTTTACAATTTCCAGACATGAACTTGACCTATGGTTTGAAGTTATAAGCATTGTCTACACATTTCATTTCATTCTGACAACTCACAAGGCAAACTTGGGAAACAGAAACAACTATTTTAATGAAACATGGACAAATTTTAACCTCTATGTCCCAATCGCTTAGAGGTAGGGACATAAAAAATATAAATTACTACATCAACTGAAAGTCATATGTATCTTTTACATTTGGATTATCCAACACCTTAGAGTTATTTCAAGAAGGCCAAATATTTAAATTTAAGATTTCACAGGTATTATGACAACCTCTGGATTCATAGATTTCTTCTGTTTCTTGTGGAGATGCACATGTAGCCCCATGATATTAACCTAATATTCTCTCTTTCATATTCACAGACAAAGCAAATTAATGTTTTTATCATACCTGTGTTCCTATGACAATCATGCCTGGAAGCAAATAGCACTTTCTTTGTACATCAATATATTTACTTGAGTATATACTGCAATGCAATAAAAGTTCTCCACCATGTTGTGCAAGCACTCTTTTTGCAACTCTCTTGAAAATTTGTGGTTCCTCACTGAGAATGTGATCTCCTTCTTTAGAAGATGTCTTATTTAACAGTATTTCCTTGGCTTTCTGATTATCTTTGGTAGTATCATTTGCTGGCTTACTGTTGCTAGTTGTTTGATATATCATGTTTTTTGCCTACAATCCAACAATAAAAAGCAACTGTAACTTAGTACATATATATATATAAATGTTTTGATTGTTCTCACATCAAAGGCTGATGAAACAAAAATTTTTCCATATAATGCAAAGTTTACTTTTTGGTAAAATTTTGACTCCATTTTATCTCTTAAACTGTAAGAGATAGAAAAATTGCGTGATTTTTTTTTCTTGCAAAATTGCCATTTTTAACACCTCTGACTCCTTTATAAAAAAGCGGCACATATGCTAAAAATGTTGGATTTACTTTCTTGCATTTTTTTCATAAGGAATCCTTTAAAAAACCATCAAAATTGGATGAAAATTAAATATTATAAGTTTTCATAAAAAGGGACGGCCTTTTTTCAACCCATTAAACTCAACAACAGTAAGAGATGGGTCATGGGTCATATACCTCATTAAGTTGGTTTAATCATGGAGAATGTGAAGAAAAACACTTAAAATCAGAAAAAAAAATTTACATTATAACATAAGAAAACCCCTTTTAGACTCTTCGAAAAAATGGTTGGGGCTTGACTGCCCTAAATCAAGACCAACCTTTATCTCTACAAAAAACCAATTTCCACAAAATATAAAAGAATTGGTTAACTGAACAACAGTTACTGTCAAAAACCAACTTGTCTAAAGATGCCTACACCCACAGCACCATACCATAATTTACTACCATTTTTTGCAGTCATATAAAAAGCTCTGAGTTTCTGAGTAAATGTAACATGTTGAAAAACATAAATGTATTTGGCTACACTAACATGGGGTAGAAAAGTCATGAACCTAAAAATTTGTCACCAAGTATTTAAGCATTATAAGGCCACACCATTCATAGGTATGAAAATTAAACAATATGGGGTAAAGGTCAGAGAGAATGCACTCCAACCACAAGAAAACAGAGGGAATTTACAAATCAAGAGTTCTCCACAAGGCTTTAATCAAGGGTAGTATACTGCTCCTTCTGAAAAGCTCTAAATTGTCCAAGATAAAAAATGTGTACATGTATATTGATAATACTGCTTCTACCTTAATATTACCAAAAGTTTACATGTAACAAAACATTTAACAATGTAACACAACAACAAACCTTTGACCTCAAGTCAGATGATGTTTGTTCTGCGTTCCCTCATTAAATAAATTACAGTACACCTAGAGTTTTGTAAGAAATACACTCAAGTCTGACCTTTGACATTTCTAGTGACTGCTGGTGAAATTCAGGGAAAATTGGAGAACCAGGGAAATTTCACCAGCTTTGGAGTTTACTATATATATACATTATAGTATTGTATGAAAAACACTCTAGCCTGACCTTGGAGATTACTGGTGAAGTCTGAGAAATTTCACCAGGCTTGGTGTTTTCCATACAAAACTCTCTGTGTGTTCTGTACCTCTACAACAGAAACTACAGATAATGCTGTTTTATAGCCATGATCATAATTCAGATAATCTTCACTATGAATAACGACATCAGCTGCTGGAGTGATCTCCTGATGAAGAATAATTTTTGTTGATCTCCATCCATCTCCGCTACTGAAATTGAAATATATTGAAAATATTTTGAGAACTTTACAATACCATAAAACTTTTCCTATCTTATATAAAGTATAAGATGTTGGTCATGGTGAACTTTGTTAGACTCCTCTAGATGCATCTCTATACTTAACAAGGTCATTGTAAAGTTAAGTGGAGCACACTATATACTCTTTGTCTGGCTTTTGTGATTTTTGATTTAAAAAAAAAATTATTGATGCATTTTGGGCTTTGCATTTATTTTTAATAAAAAGAGAGAATTATTCCACAGTTAACAGTTCATGTATATATTTTATGCTATGAAATAACCTCTACATACTATTATCTGCCCTGAATTTCACTATGGAGATTTAACATAAAATAAAATGGAAGCTTCCAATTGCAGGAAGAATGGTAATTTTAAATTTCTTTCTATTGAGAAAAAGAATATGGAATATATGCCATAAAGACACAATCCACATCTTTTCTGGATTGTGCACTGCACAATTTCTTGTTAAGGTGTTGCCTTTAGCAACGATAGAATTGTACTGTAAACATCTGGATGCTCATACATACATAATCAAGCTATGCCACTGCAATAATAAAATAGCAAGTATCTGGGGCTATAGTTAACTACATGTATACTGAATGCCAATAAAACACTGCCAACACTGTCATTAATTTTCCAAGTGTTAATTTTTAGATCACTATATAACTTCTTTGAAAACTATCAAATTGTTATAAAATTTTTTATAGTGATAAAAGTCATCAGAAGGCTTGTTTCTGCAAATTTTTAGCGATTTTCAATTTTTCAATTTCAGGATTTTTTTAGCCAAAAATGCCAAAATACTGTTTTCTCACCAAATTTAAAGCACAAACATCAACATATCTAGGAATTAAAACATGCAACTTTTTGTTGACTTTTGCTCAAAATGTGAAATACATGTTAAAATAAAGCCGCAAATCTGTGAGTTTTGATTTTTTAGGGGGAACAAAAAGGAATTGTTTAAAATCTTTATTGCTTTATTTTCTTATACTCCATATCAGAATTAATTGGAACGGTTGAAAACATTATGAAAAAAAAACTGTCTGACGTATTCTTATAAAATAGTGTTTATTTTGTAAATTGAAAAAAGTGCAAGTAACTTGCAATAATACTTTTTAGCAATCACGATGAATTTAAAGCTGCTCCGAGTTTTAAATTCTTTACGGGGATTTTACATTGTAAATTCAGCCATTTGTTTGCCGGAAGTGGCTCTTTGCACGCGCTAGCACGAGACCGGGAGTACACATTGTCAACGCTGCGTAATAATTAAGTAATTAAACTAGAATAAAATAACTTGCAAAAATCGTTTGAGGCCCACCTGAATGGATATTTAGGAGTGATTCTTCTTATATGGATCGCAAGAGAAAGTCCGAAAAAAAGACATGTGCGCATTTTTAAAAATTACCTTATCTAGGTCAAACTTAAGCACTCCCGCCCAAAACGAAGATGGCTGACCCTCAATGTTAAATATCCGTAGAGAAATTCAGGGGCAGATAATAGTAGGTAAAACGTTATTTCATAGCGTAAAACATAAACCGTTAACTGTGGGGTAAGTCTTTCCTTAGATTAAAAATAAATAAAAAGGCAGAAACGCACAAATAATTTTTTAAAGTTCGAAAATCACACTCCACAAAATCCTGACATATGGTATAGGTGCCATACTGTACGAGACCTTTCCATTTTTCTGTGCTTTGGAATTTTAACAATTGAAAATTTCTGTAATACTTGTTAAACTCATTTTCATCTAAAACCACCGGTCTAACAAAAAGACAAATTGACCATGAAGCATCAATAGGATTACCTCTACAAATCTAGCCAATATCATCCCATTCGGTTCTATAACACGGCGCTACCGGCACTTCTTATTTCTGATTGGCCAAAATAAAATAAAATAAAATGATTTTTTAGGGGTAAAACCAACATTGAATGGACTTTAACATTCTATGTAAAATTTGTCATTTTCAAATGTTCATAAATTCTATATCTGAAGTTTAACTAAAATGACACTCGTATCACAATTAAATATAATGATACCCCTACCACTGCTCTGAATGTCATATACTATTAGCTTGCATATAAGCTAGAACAGTCAAGCTGAACAAGGAACGTCCTTAATTTTGCACTTTCACTTTCAGTTTGACATATTTACAGGTCATCATTGATAGCCTCTAAATTTTAAAAATGTGGCAATAAATTCAACCCAATATCTTTTCAACATTTTGCCAGGACTGTAAGCTTT